>JAJMGU010000031.1:0-47379 GCA_030582675.1 Suhomyces sp. yHQL142
GGCGTATAGAGTTGACATATGACGCGGTGATGGATTGATGCCAACGTTGACTGGCTTAAACCGAGAATCTGTTTTATAATTCGTCAAGTTTAAGAGGGCTTTGATCGCTCTCAAATCAATGCCACCGCAGCTCCATCGCCTCTCAAGTCGGACCCAGCTCCATACCTAAATTTCCCCCCCTCCATCGTCTTTTGAATAATCTGCGCTCTACCAAACGTAGCTCTAGAGTACCCCGTCACATACTTGGTGGTATGTCCTAATTTTTGTAGTCCCTCAACCACCTCCGGTCCAATTCCTTCCTCGAGGTTGACGATGGTGATAGGTGTGCTCACAGGCCCATTTGAACCGCGTCCAGTATCTACCGTATCTTCATGATTGGCACTAAGGACTACCCGAGGAGAATCAGTCAGATGCTGGGGCGTAAATCGAAAGATCACTAAATTTAGCACATGCTGAACATGACATACTGGTTGGGCAAATCCTCCCATGTTTCCAAACGATGCAAATAGCTCTCCATCTTTGGTGATCATTCCAGGCATAATAGTATGGTATGGTCTTTTTCCTCCCTCCAAACTGTTGTTACGTCCATGACTGAGATTGAAGTTGGCTCCTCTATTGTGGAGGCAGAATCCAAATTCGGGCACCAATATCCCACTACCAAATCCCTCATAAACTGAGTTGATGAATGAACATGCCTCTCCATTCGAGTCGGAAACTGTAAGATAAACAGTATCTGATTTATACTTTGGGTCGGGAACTCCATGAGTCATAATACTACTATCAATGATCTTATCAGCATGGAATATCTTGCTTCTCTCTTGCAAATATTCCTCACTAAGAAGTCCTTCGACGGGAATATTCTTGAAATCTTGATCTGTGACATGTTCGTCAGAATCATAAAAGCCAATTTTGCACGCTTCGACTAAAATATGAAGATATTCAACTGAATTGTGCTCCAATTTGAATACATCGATGGTACCAGCATGATGCAACGCCTGAATGATGCCCAATGCAATCAATGCTACGATCCCGTGTCCATTTGGTGGGATTTCCCATACTTCGTACCCGAAAAACAGAAGCTTGATCGGGTCTACGAATGTACTGGTATGTTCAACCAAGTCCTGCTCATTGAGTTTGTGATTCCATTTGTTGGTCTGGCGTAAAATAGCATCCGCAATCTCCCCTTCATAGAAAGCCGTCTTTCCTCCTTCTGCTACTAACCGGAGAGCTTTGCCAACATTGGCATTGGTGACTATATCACCTTCCTTGGGCCCTTTTCCATCAAATAAAAACGGATGAGGGAGGTCCTTATCGGACTCAAAGACGCGGCTTTGTTTCAAGAGTCGAGGGGCATTCGAACGCCATAAAAATGCAGATACTTCGTTAACTGGAAACCCATTTTCCGCCAAATCGATTGCTGGCTGCAAAATCTCCGCAAAAGTGACGTTCTTGGAACCCCATTGCTCATACGCATCGTGCCATCCTGCAATGGCTCCAGGGACTGTGACGGAGAAAACTGAATCGTAGGGAATACGAGCCATTGGTTTACCATCGTTATGTTCTTGCCAGACATCTTCGATCCGGATATTTTTCGCTGCTCTACCAGTTCCGTTCAATCCAAGAACTCTCCCTCCAGGCTCTCCGTTTTCTTTGTTGTTTCTGTAATACAACGCAAAGCAGTCTCCTCCAATTCCGGTCGAGGCAGGCTCCGTGATACAAAGTGCTGCAGATACTGCTATGGCAGCTTCCACACAATTCCCACCTTTCTCTAGGATCCTGACTCCAGCGGCATTGGCTAGAGTCTGGGGTGAAGACACTATTCCTTTGGTGGAGTAAACCGTTGATCTTCTCGAATTGAAGCGACTGAAATGTTGTGACATGGAGCTGAGGGATGTTGAAGGTATTGGAGCCTGAGTGAAATCGCTGGCAAAACCTCCTTATATATAATTGATTCTTCCTTGTTGCCGCGCCATTTGTTGACTGGGTTCTGGGGGGTATTTTCTGCGCAACCGCTAGTGTGAAATTACGTAACTAAGTAGGGGACCCCTGTGTAGTAGAATGCATCTAATAAATTTGTTCAAAAGCGCATGAGTAAGCAAGTGCCCCATTATTACTAATCAGAAATATATATCAAAGGCAACCAAATTGATCCACGATTAGCAACCATTCTTTCCAATACTTGACATGACACAATGGGTGTGCAGTCACTATGGGGAATATTAGGCCCAACAGCACGGCCAGTCAGACTAGAGGCGCTCTCACGCAAAAGGTTGGCGGTGGATGCTTCAATTTGGATCTATCAGTTTCTCAAAGCTGTGAGAGATGGAGAAGGTAATGCCTTTGCTCAGTCCCACATAGTGGGGTTTTTCCGAAGAATCTGCAAGCTTCTATACTTTGGTATTCAGCCCATCTTTGTGTTTGATGGAGGAGCACCCGTGCTAAAAAGAGAGACCATTCGATTGAGGAAACAGAGAAGACAGGGCCATACCGAAACGACTAGACAAACTGCTCAGAAATTATTGGCAATCCAAGTACAACTACACGCGGAAAAGTACCACGAATCCCAACTTAGAGCACGGAAAGACCGTGACAATGAAGATGAAGATACCATTTACTTGGAAGATTTACCGATAAAGCATCCAATGCACGGTACGAACTCAAATGTATCGGAACCCCCAAAAGAGCCCGTCAAGACCCTGACCAGATTCGTCAAAAATGACGAGTACCATCTCCCTGCGCTCAAGGAGTTTCGAGTCAGTAGTGATGACTCCAGAATTATGCCTGAGGATGAGTTCAACGAGACTTTGGCTGATTTTGATC
The DNA here is from genome assembly GCA_030582675.1 of Suhomyces sp. yHQL142. Classification (NCBI taxonomy): domain Eukaryota; kingdom Fungi; phylum Ascomycota; class Pichiomycetes; order Serinales; family Debaryomycetaceae; genus Suhomyces; species Suhomyces sp. yHQL142. The sequence continues at coordinate 2,821 of JAJMGU010000031.1, forward strand.
ATGTGGATGGTATTGATATCAACACGGTGGATCCCAACTCAAAAGAGTTTCTATTGCTTCCCATTGGAACTCAGTACATGATACTTTCGCATCTCAGATTGAAGTCGAGGTTGAGAATGGGGTTCCGTAAGGAACAATTAGAAGCACTTTTCCCTGACGGAATGGATTTTTCAAGATTTCAAATACAACAAGTCCAAAAAAGAAACTTCTACACCCAAAAATTGATGACAGTCGCTGGAATGGGTGACGATGGAAGCACAACTAAAAGAATAGCCAGTGACAAAGATCGAAAGTACGCTTTGATAAAAAATGACGATGGCTGGACCTTATCAATAGCTGAAGAATCAAGTGCAAAAGATCCAATTGTTTTGGATGAAGATGGAACTGAAGTCAAAAATCCCTTCTACGAACTTCAACCTAATATAGAGGGCAAACTTAAGACGGAAGATGAAAACAAACACTTGCCTTCTAAATCAAATGATGCACAAGACCAACAGGAGAGTGATGATGACGATTTTGAAGATGTTGAGCTTGATTTGGAAGAGACAGAAGAAGAAAAAGAAAAACAAAAAGCTATCATAGAATCTATATATGACCAGCATCAAGAAAATAATAAACCGGCGATGACAGCGATCGACGGATTTCATGAGGCAGATCTTAGGAAAGCGATAGAGAACTCAAAACGAGATTTAGCAAACTTATACAAAGAGGAGAAAAAGTTGAATTCTCAAGTTAATCAACCGACCAGAAAATCAGATGGATTTAACTTGGGAGGATCATTTTTGTTTCCAACAAAGTCTGCTACAACGAAAATTGACACGCAAAAATCAAAGCCAAAACCACAAGGTGAAATATCGAGAACCACAATCACCAAAGAAGATGAGCCAATCAGTCTTGGAGGATCATTTTTATTTGAAAATGATGAGCTGCGAAAAGAAAAAAGTAGCACGAATATTAAGGAGAACAAGAGTGATCTGATCACTCTGATGAGTAATGACTCACCCATTATAGTCGAAGATGAAAATCAGATAGATAATGATGTAATCTCTTCTTTGGGAGAGCCAGATAATGTGAAGAGTCCAATCTCAAATGTGGAGAAGCAAAAGCAAGAGCCTGATAACAAAACAGAACAAATTGAACAAGTTCTTTCCGAAGAAAACACAGAGGAGAAAAAACACATAAACCAGACCTTACCTTCATGGTTCGATTCAAACTTAAGCACGAAGAACATTCATCTTCAAGATACGTTCTACGAGGGCCCACAAGATGAAGGAAACTACAGGGGTGAAGAAGACTCGGGATTAATACCTTGGAACGAAGCAAAAGAATTGCTAGTGCAAGGAAGAGATGAGTACATTAATGAAATCTCAGGGAGTGAAGATAGTGAAGATATTCAGGAGATAGCTCCAATTCCCGAAAAAACCAAAACAGTCCAAAAAGATGATTTGGAGGTCACAAAGAATGTCCCAGAAACGACGAAAAAACTAGGAAGAGGACTTCAATCAAAGCCTCTGGAGCAAGATAACAGAGGAGATACGAGGAAAGCACAAATTATAGATTATGACTTTGAACAAGAAGATGAAAATGATATTGTGAAAGAGTTAAGAGAAGAAGAAGCAGATCACGAAAACTTCAAATCTACCATTAAAAAATCTCATGATATACCATTGTCATCAATCAATTCAAGTATTACTGAAGAACAATTACTTCAAGAGCAATTGAATAAAGCAAAGAGAGATGCAGATGAAGTTACACAGACCATGATCAGTGATGTACAAGAACTACTTCGTAGGTTTGGAATCCCTTATATTACAGCCCCCATGGAAGCAGAAGCACAATGTGCAGAGTTATACCGTCTTAAGCTAGTTGATGGTATTATCACAGGAGATAGTGATTGCTTTTTATTTGGTGGAAGCAAAGTTTACAAGAATATGTTCAATGAGAAACAATACGTGGAATGTTATATGATGGAGGAAATACAAGATAAAATTGGGCTTAGTCAAGATAAGTTGATTGAATTGGCACTTTTGTTGGGAAGTGATTATACTGATGGAATAAAAGGTATTGGACCAGTTTTGGCCATGGAAATTTTGGCCGAGTTTGGCACCTTGAAGAAATTTAAGAAATGGTTTGATGATCAGACAAAGACCATTGGAAGCAGAGCAAAAACAGATGAGACTGGTTTAAGAAAGACATTGCTTGGTCGTATCAAGAGTGGAAAATTATTTTTGCCAGATTCATTCCCAGATCCTGTCGTTTTTGCAGCATACAAAAACCCAGAAGTGGATCATGACCTGAGTGACTTCAAGTGGGGGATTCCCAGCTTGGACCAAATCCGGGCATTTTTGATGTACAACTTGAAGTGGTCACAGTCAAGAGTCGACGAGGTCATGGTGCCTTTGATTAGGGATATGAACAGAAAAAAACAAGAAGGTACTCAGTCCACTATTGGAGAATTCTTCCCTCAAGAGTATATAAAGACACGGAAAGAGATTAATTTGGGTAAGAGAATTAAGACCGCAGCCAACAAATTAAACAAAAGAACAAAGATAGGAGGTGGAAGTGGAAATTGATAGGACTGTGTATATAGGATATCAAGATATAGGTGGTGTCATAGAATAAAACGAAAAGACACCTTTACCTAAAGTAAAAACAAGAACCCATGTATAAATCTAAAATACCAAGAAGCCATACATAAAATCGTATTTTGAAAGGTGTTTACTTCTCAATCTAGTCCTCGTTTGAGAGACTGAACATTTATCATTTAAATCTACCCTCTTTCGCACCCACTTTACTTTCCACACTTTAAATAATTGCCTTACTAAATTCGCATGCTTCCAAATTAGGAAGTCGACATCCAACCAATGAATATCAAAATTGGTGATTTCTTATTATGACGTTACCAAGTCTGTTTAACAATCACAGCCAACAAGGGTGCCCATTAATCGCAAACAAAGAGTCCGATCATCATGACAGACTCGTTTTCGAAAATATCTTCGATGCTTGAGTCCGCAAAGGATTTCACCATTGAAGCAGCGGTGTCGGCATCAACAAGGTTGGTTGATACTCCGAGTTCTTTGCGACCTCAGGAGATCTCGAAGTTGTTGAACTCGCGAACAGAGAGGGATGTGTTGTCAGGAATGAGGTGTGTGATCTCACTTATGTCTCGAGGCGAAGATGGCAGATTATACTTCGCTGACGTGGTCAAAAACGTCACTACCTCCAATCAAAAGATAAAGAACTTGGTTTTGGTGTATCTTATCCGGTATGCCGAGGTTGAGCCCGACACAGCACTCTTATCGATCAATTCGATCCAAAAGTCGTTGAACGACAAGAATCCGGTCAATAGGGCCAAATCCATCCGGTCTTTGGCGGGGATTCGAATCCAATCAATAGTTCCAATTCTTTTGTTATGTATAAAGAGAACCATAACCGATCCTTCACCATTGGTACGGGCAGCGGCTGCCATTTCTATTGGAAAAGTGTATGAAATGGATGGTAGCACCAAGAAACAACTCTTGGAATATTTATCAAAACTTTTGGCTGATAATGACACCCAAGTGGTGTCTTCAGCTGTAAAAACCTTTTATAAGGTCAAGGACGGATTGAGTGATAAGAAATGGGAACCTATCCATGGAAACTTCCGCAGATTCTGCTCGATTATTGGAGAATTGGATGAATGGTCTCAAACATTCTTAATCGACCTCTTGACGGAATATTCCAGAAAATTCTTGCCCAAACCCAAACTTTACTTGAAAGATGCTACAAATCAAATTATAGACTTACCAGAAAGTTGGAAGGATATCCCATTCCCATTGTATGATTTTACACTTGATAAAGATTTGGAGTTGTTCTTGAATTCTTTGAGAAATCTAGTTTACTCAGCATCAGAAAATGTCATTTTAAGCATAACCAAGGCACTCATTGCATTGTTCCCACCCCTGTCAATAAGGTCCTTGCAGATAAATATCGCATTGTTGAGGATCACTAACTCTTCGAAAAAGCAAATATCCTATTTTGCTTTGCAACTTATTTCATCAATCGTAAGAGAGGATCCTACGATATTCGAACAGAGCTACAAAAAATTATACGTTTTTCCAACGGATTCTGCTTTGGTTGCCAAAAGTAAGCTTGAAATTCTTTCGTTGTTGGTGAACGAGAATAATTATAAGTACATTCTCGAGGAACTCAAGTATTATGCCTCTAATTCTAAAAATATCACAATTGCAAGAGAATCCATCAAAGCTATTGGACGTTGTTCTCATGTTGCCCAAGAAAAAATATTGAGGTGGTGCTTGAACCAAGTGAAATTTAAAACAGGGCCAATTTTGAATGAATTACTAACGGTTGTGAGATACTTGATACAACAAAAGAGCAGTGTTACATCAAACATAGCCAATGAAAAAGAGGAAATTATCAGGACCACGTACAAACTCGCACTTATTCTTCAAGACAAGAGTGTAATTTTGGAGAGTGAGGCAAAAGCAAGCATAATTTGGTTTATCGGCGAGTTCACCGATGCAGCGAATAACTCAATCGGCCCAGATGTGCTTAGACTCTTAATAAAAAACTTTGCATCTGAACACGAGGCAGTGAGATACCAGATATTGGTTTTGGCATCGAAGGTGTTTTCGTTCGAATTGAATAGGCTAAAAAAAGAAGCAGACAAAGGCATAGATGAAACTTTAAATGAAAACATTATTTACATTATGTTCCAACACGCTTTGCACTTGTCCAAATACGATTCATCGTATGATACACGAGATAGAGCAAGAATGTTTAATGTTTTATTAAATTCGGGCTCCGACCAAGCGCAATTGGCCTCCTTATTTTTGCAGGTGCCTAAACCGGCACCAATAATCAATTCTAATAGTAAGAAGGTCAACCTTAATCGGAGTTTAGCGGAGTATTTGACCGTTTGCGATTGGAATGATCCCGAAAACCTTCCAAGCTCAAGTATTAGGAAGGAAGTCAAGGTGCAGGTGAACAAATTAGGGACTATCGGGGTTTCATCAGTATCCTCTGCATTTGGGAACGGATCAAATTCACCCACTCCAATTCTGGAACATGCAATATCTTCAGCAACGTACAATAATCACGCCGGTAAAGACCAGATGACTAAGAAGGCTCAACCTTATCAATTACAAAGTTTGGACGAATTTTTCGGATCGGAAGAAGAGGACGAAGAAGATGAAGAAGAGGATGAAGAGGATTCTGGGGATGAAGAGGAGGATTCTGAGGATACCTCAAGCGAGGATTCTTCGGATGAATCTGAATCCGACCAAGATTTACATGAAAACGGAAGTGCATTGGAGGAAGAGTATGATGATTCTGATGCGGACAGTACCAAGCAGTTCCTTTCCAAGAACGCAGATCATGGTGAAGGTATAAGTTTGCCTTAGAGTCGTTCTAGATTTGCTTGCAAGCTTGGATGATTCTTCAACGCCATAGACCGCCTCATTTAGCTACGCGAATTAGTAGTTGTATAGCTTACAATTGGAAGCAGTTTATATACTAAATACGAGACTAATGTACTTTAGTAGCCTCGTTATGCAAACCGGCTCCTGCTAAAATATTGTTACGGGGGCTTCGCAACATCCACCACGTTCATTTTCTCAAATCGCCTATTCAAGATAAATCGTTCTTGTCAATAGGAAAATCGCCATGTAGAGTAGTACGATCACGGTGATGAAACTCAAACACAAGAAATGGATTTAGATTTCATACACATTGGTTTCATCAAAGCCTAAGATTAGACAGGTATTGACCTGGTAATGGATGTGGGACCCCTACCATTAGAGATCAAATTAGTCCTAAACGGGGACATTTTTTTCCCTGCAAGGTGACTTTTTCACACTTCGTAATTCAGGCAAATAAACCCCGTCCACCGTACACTACCGTCGATGCTTATGCAGGTGGCCGCACATACTGTAATGCACTCTGCGGTAATGAGGGTACTTTTCACGCCCCAGCTTTGAGAACTCATGCATTCGTCCGTGGTGGGATTGCATGCAAGCTATCACCAAGTTTCAATCCACTCAGGACTTATGCACTTTACTGGTACTTGGTACCCTCTAGAATCGGGAATCATAGCATCTACCGTTTCGTGTGGGAAAAGCCCCAAACCTAAAACTTAGCCTGCACAATGCCCCGAATCACGGGCTTATGGAAGTCCACTAAGTTGATTGTTTTATGGAAGCGAGTGCTATTGAAGAGACTGAAGTGAGCTGGAACAGGGTTGTTGGGTAATGTTGAGGAGGGGGTCCCCTCTTAATACCCAATGAAGCAATAAGCTGTTCATTTGGCAAAATCCTTGTTGCCGGAACGCGTACCCTTCATCATAACATTATGATTGTCGTGTTGACCAGGGCCTATGCCTACGGGTTGAATTGATGTGTTGACTCGCCCACACATCACCCTGAATTTTCTCTTGCTTCATAAGTTTCTAACCCTAACTCAAGAAAGCTACGTTTGCATCAACAAAACTAGTCTTAGCAGTGTATCTGTGCAAATTACCATTATATAGAACCATAGATCAGTGCTAGTCATAGAGTGATTGTATTGCAAATCGTTCGTAGGCGTTAACATAATGTGGGCTGTTCGTTGGAATTATGCCCAGACGCGGCATAGTTGTTGTTATTGTACACTAGTCGTATGTTATTGACGCTTGTTATCGTCAAACTCGTAAACAATTGTTTTCTGATAGGCATTGGATTTGTTAATCATTCTCACATATCCTAAACAAAGCCTGCTATTAAAAACCCTTACCAAAAAAAAATTCGATAATGATGGTAGCCGAAAAGACACAAAAAAACGCTGATCCAAAAGTCTTCACATGTGCGCACCATACCTGAAAAAGATCCCGATGCTCATCAATTATTGTTTCTAATGATGATTGAAGGGCCTCGGGATAACCAATATGCCATCAAGTTGTCGGTGGTAGTTTTCCCCGTTTTGGTATCGAGCGATGCCTCCAATAGGAAATAAACTGGTAAGACTATTGTCACTGTTATGAAGTATATTCAGGACTTAGACGAATTATACCATATTAAATCATGGATATTTTCCTGCATTCCGTCAGGGCGCCTGGTTTCCCCTTCCTTTAGGCCATTCGGGTATGATGTGACGCTTATCGCCAAATAATCATTACTAATGAGAAAACGCCTACAGCATTGGTTATGAATTACCCTTGTAATGCCTTACATCACCAGTGCTAGCATCGAATCCCTGGACATGCATGTCCACTGTTGTAATTGAAACACACCCAGGGATTAGTGGATCATTGACCCTTGAGCGCAAAACGAAACCCTTTTGTGTTGGAGGCTCATGTGGTTTCGTTTCTGCGCTAATGGTTTACAGGCGGATACCCACGTCGCAGCCAATTTTAGTGAGCCATGCCCCTAATTCAATTAGACGACGGCACCCCATAACGCAATATAGACCATCTGGTTTAGACAAGTAAAAGGCTATTTTCGACCATTTGTCGTCTATCGTGCTCATTAACTTCTTGGTTTCAGAATCCATGCGGCATACCAGACCATGTTTCGAAGCTAGCATCATCCCATCTCGCAAAGACTACCCACTCGTCAATAAGTATGGTGGTTGGCAAACTCTAAAACATCAACTGTAAACATCACTATCAATCCAACTTTTTGGGCCGTGACAATTGTTGGTTGGTTTTGATATCATGCACCAATCGGCCATTTCGCTCAATCACACAAGCGCGGGTCTTCAATACTTCCTGTTGAAGAAAGTCCTATAACATCCCAGGTATGGAGCGGATTTAGCCTCAACCTCCCGCTCACTACGTCGCCCAGTTTTTGTTGATCGTCCGGCCCTTGCTCAAGTTGGCTGCTGAAACTATCAATATGCACGGCAGCGCTTCAATTCTCTGATTTCGGCTATAATATTTTTTTTGCGAACGGTTCCGCAGGAGCTTATTTTTGTTTTCAGTGGTTGCGAATAATATTTGTGCTGCAGATACCTGCCTATTGTTCACCCTGGTATACAAACGAAGATTTATTTTTACTGCTATGGCGGCAAAATAAACCTTATGGTAGGCCATATAGATGTAGGTGGTGATTGGCAACCACTGAAGTTGCAAGAAGTTTACTTTCTCTCGTGGCGCTAAGTCTAAGAAGCGGACTACCGGGCGCAAGTTATGCTGCAAATGGAGGCGTTTCCTTTTGTTTTCCTTCTGTACTCCCTTCCATGAAGTCTCCATTTCTTTCCTTATAAATAGATGCATTGAATCCTGTTTTATCCACATCTTTCTCTCTTGATTTATCAACAGTTATATCACATTCGCTTTATAATGAGACTTGGAAACTCCAACTCTGCAACTATCACCACATTAGCTTTGGCTATTGCTGCTGTACCAGCACAAGCTACATTTCCATTTTGGAACAGTTTCTGGGACTGTGTTCCTGAACCATCTCATCATTGGACTTGTAAAGACTTAGATATCTATGCTCCTAACAACGTCAAGAGAGACTTAATTGCACACGAAAAAGAGGAAGATTTCGAAACCTTAAAGAAAAGAGGTGCTGATTTTGTTCCAAAAGCTGCTTTCGTTGTTTCTGACGTTGACAAGGCTGAAAATGATTTATTCAGACTTACTGTCAACTATGAAGCTGATCAATTCGATCAATTGAACTCAATCCTTTTCCCATCCATTAACTCGTTGCTGATCAAGAACACAGGCGTCGCAGATGTGACCTTAATTGGTGGTGGTGAATTCCATGTATCCTCTGCTACGCAATGGAGTGCAACCATTCTCGTCAAACCTAATGTCAGTAATAACAAGTGTTGTTTACCTTCTGGATTCTCCATTGAGTTTGATTTCTCTGCTAGTACATCCTACTTTGGTTCCATTAGTAACGTCTTTGGTTCCTCATGTAGCTACAATTTTGATGCTGCTCTTAATGCCGCTGCCACAATTGAGCCAATCGATCCATTCCAAGTATTCAACAATATCTTGGGAGGCTTCAAAAAGAGAGAAGATTTCTTGGATCAAACCCCTGCTAGCAAGAGAACCCTCAACTTGTTTGGATTCTTGCAAGGATGTGCTACATCCAATACCCAATTGCACAACTACTGTTGGGACTGTGGATGTCATTCTAGTTCTTCATCTAGTGCTAGTAGTACTATTCCACCAACTTCATCCAGTAGTAGTACACACCCACCTACTTCATCCAGTACTACACACCCACCAACCAGCTCCAGCTCTTCTGTTCCAGCAACTAGCTCGAGTTCTTCTGTTCCACCTACTTCATCTAGTAGTACTCACCCATCAACTAGTTCAAGTTCGTCTGTTCCACCTACTTCATCTAGTAGTACTCACCCACCAACTATTTCAAGTTCGTCTGTTCCACCAACTAGCTCCAGCTCTTCTGTTCCACCAAGTAGCTCCAGCTCTTCTGTCCCTCCAACCAGTTCCAGCTCTTCTGTTCCACCAACCAGTTCCAGCTCATCTGTTCCACCAAGTTCGTCGGCTCCTCCAAGCAGCTCCAGTTCTGTTCCATCAAGCAACTCTTCTGTTCCTCCAACTAGTTCGAGTTCTTCTGTTCCACCAGCCAGCAGTTCATCAGTTCCACCAATCAGCTCAAGCTCCTCTGTTCCATCAGCTGTTTCGAGCTCGTCGGTTCCTCCAACTCTCTCAAGCTCTTCTGCTCCTCCATTCAGCACCAGTGTTGTAATTGAAACAACTGTTATCACAATCACTTCTTGTTCATCAAACGCTTGTTCCCATTCAGTTGTCACCACCGGTGTAACCACTGTCACCGACGAGACTACTGTTTATACCACTTATTGTCCATTGACCTCAGAATCTTCTGTTCCTCCAAGCACCAGAGCCACCACACCTACCACTGCTCCAACTGCTCCAACTACTGGACCAACCAATGGACCAACTAAGGAAGCAACTACCCCAAGTACTATAATCGAAAAGACCATCCCAGGTACCGTCACTGAAAAGACCGCTGCTCCAACCACCAAAGCTACCACTACAACCACATCTCCTGCTCCTGGTTTGAAAACAACCACTGTTAGCAGTGTAGTTACTTCTGGTGCCTCTACTTATACCACCACCTTCGTTGTTACAACTGAAGTTCCAGGTTCTTCAGCTAAAGCTACCACCACTGCCGGGGCTCCTCCTTCAGGTCCAGCTAAAAGTGAAGAAACCGTCACCACCGTCACTAATTCTTTCACCACCAAGACTGCTAGCTCAGGCCCTTCAACCACCGGTGCTGCTGCTGTATCTCATTCCGGACCATCTGGCCCAGCCGTAGCAGTATCTTCAGTATCTTCTGTTGCTCAGCCATCCAGCGTTCCTGCTGTTCAAGAAGGTTCTGGTGCCATCCTTAAACTTTCTGGCAGTATCTTTGCTGCTGGTTTCTTTGCCATGTTCATTTAATAGAGTTCCAGGCTTCGGACTTGAACACTCTCTAGCGCATACCCCCAAACCTTCTTTTCTTCCATATTCTTCGATTTTCGAACCCCTTTTTCGTACTGGTTTTTTAGTCACTTCTTCCTTCGGTCATATTAGTTCTATACTAGCTATTCTCAATATAAACTTACGCCGCACTCTCTTATTATCGACTGTTTAGTCTGATTTTGAGAAGTTGCCTCAATTATCAACATCTTATTCTTACCGTAGTTAAGAAGATATCGCCACCAAATAAGCATGAACCTACTACGATAACTACGATATCTACATGAGCCTCTCAACGGTGCAGTATTTGAGTCCCAATGACTGGACTCTTAATTGGGAACATGGTGTAGTTTTCTTTCGGCTGCCAAGTTAGCAGCTATTGTTTGAAGTTTTTTTTACCCTACAGAGTATGCTACACTAGTATTCTTCAGCTTTGTCCAGCCGAATTCATAAGATGCACTTCATTAGAGCAGTCCAGCTTTGATTGTGGCGACTATCGATTGCCTTTATCGCATCATGGACAGAAAACCACTCGAAACAGGATTCTTCACAACCACGCAAACTGTTGCCTCGCAAAGTGTGTAGCTTTTCCCATGGATTGTTGCTACCACTTATTTTCGTATGTTTTAGAAACCTCAAAGGCGTACATTCTTACTCTACAGTCTGAAGTTATAAGCAACTACGAAACCTTAATTTCCGGGCAATCGCCTTTCAAAAAATCCAAAGTTTCCACCACCTTAAGAATTAATATAGTTAATTTACGGAGTCCAATCTTCTTGAACAACACATGAATAACTAGCTTTTAATTGCCAAAGACTGAAAAATCATGAGCATCCGAAACAATCAATAATGTTACATCTTACTACACCACTTCTGCAACTGGATACACAAATTATTATGAGTTGCATTATACTTCTGTGATAGTAAGTGAAACTCCTAAACCCAATTTTCTCCAGGTACGAGCAGTGAGGTTACTTTTGCACTTTGCAGTCGATACAATAACAATAACCACTAGTGGTTATTTCCAGTCACCCTGGATTCAACAGAAAGGAATAGTCTTCAGCTAGTAACAACAGCCATGCAAGTTGATGAAGGTTCGAAGCACCCAACTGGATTTCTCGCAGGGTGCATTTCGGTTCAGTATTTGTTTTCGCATTATAATTCGGGGCTCAAAAGTCCAGGGTCTTGAGGTGACAGCTAGAGAATGATCTAAAGGCCGCAAACTAACCCCTAAAGAGAGCCAATAAAGGGTATGAAGTGAACAGATTGAAACGTGTTCTGAAATTTGAAGCGATTCTTCACGAGCTGAAAAATGAGGGATCTTCAATTGTTGAACAACGGCAATTTCATTTATCATTTCTTCCACCAATTAATTCTTGACGTGGGTCAACTATTGATTGATTTGCTTCGATTGAATGGTACCAAAGGTCAATGGGTATAGAAAATACCAAACAACCCCACCACATTTCGATTCATTGTCTCATTTTCTGGTGCAGTTTCAAATAAAGCTCTTGGACTAAGGGACGAATATACCATCTCCCACCCTTGGAACACGGGAGGACTAATTGGTATAGCTTCTTTACTATCTTTGATTCTTATTGTTTTATGCTTTTTGATATTCATAAGTCCATATAAGTTAGATTTAACGAGCCTTGATATATATATCCAACTACTTTAATAGAGCCACGGGCTTGGTGGACCCAAATACTAGTCCGAAGCTCTCAAAAGGCAGGTAGCATAAATCTCAAATTAAGGTTGGGTATTCATTCCCAACAAATGCCGCATACCTTACAGATCTTAAAACCAGAAGTTTGTAAGAAAACCAAGGGCCAATAATCATACAACCATTTGTATTTTAGCTATAACCATACGTATTGACTATACTTGGTCAATCTTCCAGATATAAAAGCCATCCCATCCTTTTACCGACTCATCCGTTGCTGTTGTTGAGACCATAATTACGCGATTTTTTGGCCTCACAAAGTTTGCAGCCAACTTCAACAAAAAAAATGTTGTGTGGTATTTCCAAAGTTTTTTACAGCCACCACATTTCTTTCTCTATAACCGATCGAATTCAAAGTAATTCATCGCCGGTAAGATCATACCCGACCTCTAGTAGTGTCCAATACTTTATCTTTCAACCGACTCTTGTTAACTACGCTTTTACGTTTCAAAATGAGTGTTGATAAACAAGTTAAGAAGAAGACTGAACTTCCACCCAGCCCTTCTGAAGGGTCCATTAACATGGGACTTTTTGAAGTTGAGCCATATCATCAAGTCAATAAGGATAAGAGTCGTTACTCTTCTCGAGTTGACAGTTACGATGGCCTCACTGATGAGTCAGACGTGTCAATTTCTACTCGGAACCTGAAATTGAAACCTCGTGGTATTCCATCAGAATTGAGTGCTACAACTGAGAATTCCTTCGAGCTGACCAAGAAGAAAATTCTTGTACGTGGAAGGCCCTCATCATGTGTGTTTGTTGCCAGTCTCTCTTCACTTGTCGATGATGACGAACTCAGTGTGGCAGTCACAGAATTATTCCTGAAATGGGGAGAGCTCTCGACAGTGAAGGTCTTAAGGGATGTTGCTAACAGGCCCTACGCTTTTGTCCAGTACAACAATGACTTGGACGCAAGACGTGCCATTAAATACGGCCACGCCTCGAAGCTTCATGGAAGAAACATTCGTTGTGAACATGCGAAGGTTAACAGAACCCTTTTTGTCCAGTTCAGGACCGCCCACTTAGAAAGGGCAACCAAACTTGAATTGGAACCCTATGGAGAAGTTGAGCAGCTTGGTAAAAGTGATGTCCAAGGGAGATTGATATTACTGAGTTCGGCTTCAAAGTATTGGTATTGCAAATTTGCTTACAGAGATGATGCAATCAGAGCGTTCGCCTCATTATCAGAAGACGAGTCAATCAAAATTGAATGGGCACAAAACATTGATTCTGAGCCTGACAATGATTTTCCTAACGAGGATCACAGAACAAAGTTTGATAGGCTCTCTATTTTTGTTGGTCAATTATCACCAGAAATTACTCAGAATGACTTGAAGAAGAGATTCTCTATACACGGAGAGCTCGTTCTGGTTGATCTTTTAAAACGTACGGCAAGTACTTTCGCTTTTATCCGATTTACTGATGAGACTGGTGCTGCCAGTGCAGTCGAACGAGAAAATCATACAATGCTCTGTGGTAGGACGATGCACGTTCAGTATCGAGAAATCCACCAGTACCAAAAGCCTGATCCACACTTAAGGGGCCCTGCCTTAGCACCTCCACCCATCAATTTGACTAGAAGAAGTTCCAGTCACAAAAATTACTCCTTAACAGAAAAGAGGCACCATAAACCAAAATTGACTGGCCTTTCTTCGAACAACTACAATAGAAGAGCTAATCAGGCTGAACGGTACTTGGATGGAGGACGTTTCAACAAAAACAGCAAACACAAAAACTTCGATTACCTTGACCAAGTGAAGCCTAGGGAGAGACTACTGCACTCCGAAGTGATCAAGGAAGGAAACCCCATCGAAGAAAATGAAGAGCCGCCAGTTATCTCAACCAACACTACTGATGTTCAGGTCAAAAGCGAGTCATTTGTTGCAGCTACAAAGGAACCAGTCAAGGATGTCAATCACAATTGGAATCCAAGAACTGAAGCATTTGTAGCTAAAAATGTCCATGTTCCGTATTTCTACTATTATCCGGATTCACAACCAAGGCATACTTCACTGATGGGAACAAATCATCCTGGCAACAGTGCTGGTGGCCCACTAATCCCACCACCCTCAAATTATTACTATCCTCAGTATTATGTTCCCTTTGAGAATGGCGAGTTTCCTTCGCCTCCACCACCTCAATTTTCGCATGCTCCTTATCCCATGTATTACCAACCTGAGCCTGAGTTCAGATAAAAAAGTGGCTAATTAATGTATTGGAGTTCCACTTCTCCTATGTGCTATATATGTATATTGTTTTGGATTTGCTAGTTAGATAAAAATGCTAATGATTTATGATTGAGTGTCGTGCGCACTCAAATCGATTATAATATCGAATGAAGTGCCAAATCCAAGTGTAGTATCAATTACTACTTAGAAGATATCAGAGAGACCATGGCTTGCGAAGAAGGACATAGTGGTATTTCAGGCTCAGTGCCTCCTGGGTTCAACTCGACCACTGTTGACCTTGACAAGTTGGCCCAAGCAATGCTTTCCAAATCAGGAAGTCAAAAGAAGAACTCTAAGGAATCACCGTACACGAGAGCACATGGCTCAGGCAAAGAGTCGTTCTATTCGCTTCCAGCTATCAATGAAAAGCTTGCAAAAAACTTGCCTTGGAAAGGAGATCCCAATTACTTTCAAAAGGTGTATATCTCAGCTTTGGCTCTAATGAAAATGACTTTGCATGCCAAAAGTGGAGGGTCAATTGAGGTCATGGGGATGATTACAGGGAAAATTATAGAACGTGCACTTGTTGTCATGGATGTGTATGCTTTACCGGTCGAAGGAACAGAAACTCGTGTCAATGCCCAAGCAGAAGGGTACGAATACATGGTACAGTATTTGGAAGCAAGCAAGAAATTAGGATCTAGGAATGAGAATATAGTCGGGTGGTATCACTCACATCCAGGGTATGGGTGTTGGCTTTCAGGTATTGACGTGAGTACTCAATCCTTGAATCAAAATTTTCAGGATCCTTATTTAGCATTGGTGATTGATCCAATAAAGACAGTTTCGCAGAATAAAGTTGAGATTGGAGCTTTCAGAACCTACCCAGAAGGCTACTTGGATAGTTTAAAGGATTCAAAAAAAGATTCGAATGTAAGAAACAAGACCCTGAAATTGTTGCCAAAATCAAAGCAAAAAGATTTCGGAGTTCATTCCGACAAGTATTACTCCTTGGGGATTGAAATATTCAATAATCCGATTGACGCGAATGTTATATCAATGGCATTGAAGTCCGAAGATAACAACTCGATATCGTGGCTCAAACACATTCTCACTAATAGAATTGAGGCTACGGGTGCTGAAATTACCGAATCTTCTGAGACTGAAGTCCCAGCCGCTGGTGCAAAGTCTTTACCAAAGTTTAATGAAGGATTGTTAAATAAATATGAGGTTGGAGACGAAGGATTGGGCAGAATCTTGGAACTCTCAGGTACTTTACAGAAATGGGAAACCGGTTCGAGTAGCACTGAGTTTCACAAGAAGTTTGAACAATCGTTTGAGAGTTTGATATATCGGAAATTGCTTGATGAACCTAATACGAAGCCTACGCCTACACAAAGCTGGGAAGAAAATATAGTGGACCGTGTTCTGGATGAAAGTATGGAAGAGGGTACTGATGCTTCAGACGAAGATGAAAGTGACCTCGAAGGACGTGGGGATAAAGAACCACGGGGACTTGATGTCTCCGACATGGAAGATGCAATCTCGGTTGAGAGTAGTTCCGTCTACAAAAATGAAGATGAAGAAGATCTTATCGATGAAGAAGACGAGAGCGAGAATGTTGAGCAACTAGATGTAAGACATGGGAAGAAGGAACGCCGTGGGTATGTTGAAGATGTGAGAAGGTCTGGCACTAGATCTCAGCTTATCGTGCCCAAAGAAGGTACCCGCACCAGAGCAAAATCTCCAGGGAGACCAACCAAACCGTTGAGACTTCCAGAGTACCTTAGTTACGGTGGTAATTCAGAGAGACAAAAGATCTCACAGACTAGACAAGCAGCACAAGATGAGCGGCAGACAGCTAGATTTAGAAAGAACGGTGGGCGTGATACTGTACAACTTGCGAACTTGAGTGGGCACATAGGAAATCGTGAAATACAGACATTGTTAACGCATGATATTCAATCCAAGCTCTTTGGTCCATAAGACATGAGGCACAGCTTCGATATCGGGCTTTTCTTGAAGATAGACGGAGTGGTTTGGCTTCTTGGCTATTAGTAATGAATCAGTGGATACTGGATTTGCAACCATGCCTGCAGGAAGGGTAGAAAAACCAGATCATGTGTATACAGGAAAATCAAATGAAAACATGTGGAGAGGTGGCGAGGGACCATGTACAGGAACAAATGCTAAGAATTATAGAGTGTCAAAAGATAGCCCGTATATGCCGGAGACAGGAAATGTTGGTCGAGATTACCAGAAGAGAGTGTATACAGAGTAACGAATAAATTGCAATCGCAGGCCAATATGTTGATAAAAGTGAAGAAGATACTGAAGTAGGCGATAATTGGAGTGGGAGGGGGTCTGGTGAGAACGGACAGAATGTTGCGAAACTTTGAAGCGAGTGCGTTCTTTATTGCAAAAGTTAAGACCCAAAGAGTAGATGAAAGACGCGAATAAGAAGAAACAAAAGGGAATGGAACGATGGAGAAAGGGAAATAATTGATATAGTGCCTTCTAATGTAGATTCATAATAAAAATCGGTATGCTCTGTTATGGTTAGTTTATATGGTCTACATTAGCGTAAATAATTGGTGGTTCAATGGAAAGTCCATCGCTCTCATAATTCTGCACAGAATAAAAATTCCTCCCATCGCAAACAATTTTATTTAGACAGAACTGGTAGAAACACGCGAGTGATACTTCAGTACCAGTCACCTCCAAAGACACACCCAAACCCCAGGAGTCGACTGTCGCAACCCCGTCCCTACGACAACACCACCAGTGACCTTCTGCCTAGTGCATCCCTCGATGTCGCCTCCCGCACCCACAGTGAATCCAACCTTGAACCCCTTAATAGACAGGTATATTACCAATCCACTTACATTCAAGCCTGGCAAACACACTACGGTCGACAACACGGAAAGACCAAGCAGCTACATCGTATTGTCGCGAGCAAAGAGACCAAGAAATACTGAGGAAAAGTCGGCGAGTGCCTTGAAATCATCCACACCAAGCGAAACATCACCAATGAAACCCAAGCCTAGATCGATGGCAGAGGCTGTTGCTGCGTATACTGGCAAGAAGTTTTTGACCAAGAGTGAAAAGAAACTTTTGAACAAGCAGAAGAAAGACGCCGAAGCTGCAGCCAAAGCTGCGAAAGTAGAGGCCGAAGAAGATATAGGCGAGGCCTTCCTGTCGAACTCAGAGGGCGAGTCCCACTACGAATCAGCATCGGAGTATCTCGAAGAAAACAAAGACTTGTTAGATTCCGAAGGCACAGACTCTCCCTTCACTGGGTTCAGTGAGACTCCGAGTGCCAGGACCTCTGTTGCACCAGAAGAAAAAGAAGAAGTCGAGTCCCAAGCTGAAGTAGCCTCAGAAGACGATGAAGAAGACGGGGATTTTGACGAAGACGCGAGCTCTCCACAATCAGACTCAAACTCCGAATCTGAATCTCCACAAGGTGAAAAAGAAGCCAGCTCGGACAACGAGGACGAAGATGAGGACTTGGAGAAATTGAAGTACGACTTGAAATCCGATGCAGCTGAAAACATGTCGAAAAAGGGAGATGACGCCGATGCTGATGACGAAGATGACGATGAGGATGAAAACATAATTGATCCAGAATCTTCTATCAAGTCGAACACAACGCCTCCAACATCCCCAGAGGATGAAGGAGAAGTAAAGCAAGACCAATCACTGCAAGTTTTGGACTGGTTCTACGATATCAACGAACAAGCTGATGATAGAGGATCTAATGGCTCCACTAGAATTAGCAAGAGCTGGAAGAACCTCTCACAAAGTCGTCCAGTGGGTTTACTCAACCATGGTGTCACTTGCTACATGAATTCAGCCATACAATCATTGGTGCATATCCCTGCATTACAACATTACTTGAATGACATCAATGCTGGTAAGTACAACGAAGTTTTAAAATCAAGGTCCGTTTCGCATACTTTGGCTGAATTATCAAAAAGAATGTGGGGCCTTGAAGAAACTAACACAAAGGGCAATAACAGACAACCTAAATATATCAATCCTAAAAAAATCATTCAAAGATTGGACGATATCAACTGCATGATGTCTGAGTGGCAACAAGAAGATTCGCATGAATATTTTATGTCATTGATGTCCAGGTTACAGGAAGACTCCACTCCCAAAGGACTGAAGTTGAACCAATCCATAATTTACGATATTTTCGGAGGATTGTTGGATCAGAGACTTACATGTTTAAAGTGCAAGAATGTGTCTGAAACTAAACAAGAGTTTTATGACTTATCCTTGGGATTGAACAAGAAGAAGCACAGACCATTACCAGAACATGACGACATAAGTTCGTCAGCATCTGATGGCGGGGCCGCAGTGGCACAACCTTCACCTGCGTCCGAATCAGTACCATTGCCACCTTCTAACAAGTATTCTATAGAAAAATCAATTCGTGACTTTTTCTCCAATGAGTTAATCAAGATCGATAAGCTGGATAAAAGTTCAGGTTATTACTGTGAGAAATGCAAGGAGAGAACTCAAGCCAACAAGGTTAGTTTTATCACTAGGTCACCTGAAACATTGACTATTCATTTGAAACGTTTCAAATTCAATGGAAATGCCTCATCGAAAATGAAGCAGTCCATTTCATACTCCAAGTACTTGGATTTAACCGACTATACGACTACTAAGACTCCAACAAAGTATAAATTAGTATCGGTCATTGTACACGAGGGAAGATCTATATCATCTGGCCATTATGTTGCTCACTGTTTGCAACCAGATGGTACTTGGTCCACGTATGATGACGAATATATAAACAAGATCAACGAAAGGGATGCCTTAAGAGATCCTGCTGCATACGTGTTGGTATACACCAAGTTAACACCAAAGAACAAGAGAGGGCTTGAAAATTCTCAAGACAACGAATCTAAGAAGAAGAGAAAGGTCTAGATATATGATTAGTCATTATCAATCAGCTATGTATAATATTACTGTGCATTACTATTCATTTTTTTGCATAAAAGATTAATTTTAGAATATACTACAATATAATCACTATTTGAAACATTGTCGTAGTAGTGAAGACAAGAAAGTATTAAGAAGCAATTTCGATTTAGACTATATACTAAACAAGGGTGCGATAAGCAATTATAATAAGAGAATGAAAGCAAAAACTTCCGTTCCAGCGACCAGCGATACATTCCTTCCTATCGAATCTTCCAAATAAACAAACAACCCAAAGAAAAACCAACCAAAGAAATAAAAACGACAATATAAAAATAAAACCAAATAAAGGTAATGGGTATAATAATAAATAAGCCAGAGGAACAACCATAAAATCCAAGATAAAAAAACCAAATCTTCCGAATCGATAGGTCAACAGTGTGGTCAGCTGAACAAAGCAAGAAAAGAAATCCGCCAAAGGCAGATATACATCTAAGTAATCATTGTAATGAAGTCATGCATCCACAAACACCTCACCTTCCTCGTCTTCTTCGTCCAAGCTCTTTTCAGTTCCCGGAATTCTTAGACGGTTCAAAAAGAGGCCGCTTGTGAATTCCCGATACTCAGGGCTATTTTTGTTGGATTCGGGGAAAGATGGAGAAAACCTGAAGGCATCTGATTTTTCGTCCACGGATTCCGAACTGGCGGAACTGGTTGAACTGTATCTTCGTCTGATCTTGTTCTTCAACGCCTGTTCTAGAAGGGAATTGGTGCATGCATTATTTTTGATGAACTTCACGTAACTTGCCTCGATGACATACTTGCTTTCTTTATAGGCTTCTCTTTTGTCGTAGGACTTCTTGTAGTACCAACCGAGTTCTGTCTTACATTGATGACATCTGACTTTGTTGATAAGGTAGAGTCCCGTTCTCATTTTGGTCTCTTGCAAGAGAGAGCCTGCTTCAACATTGATGAGTTTATCCACCAAGAAAGCCTGGCCACTGGCACCTACAAAATTGTCGGATATGATCAAGTCGGACAAGCAGAGGTGGGACGAGCACCCCATGCACGCTATGACCTTGACGTCGGGAGACTCGTACTGAGAGTCTTCAAAGTAGTCGGTGAATTTCAAACCCATGGTGGTAAGGGGGGAGGGGGGATGGTGCGGTTATCAGTAGGAGGGGATATTGAGGTGACGGGTTGGTAGTAATGAACGTCAGTTAACAGGCCCGTGCTGAAGGTTATATGGCGGGGATTTTTGCAAGTTATAACTGTTGCCGTGGACCTAAACGTGGTTAGATAGGTGTGGTGGTACGCTAAGGTGTGGTTATATCAGGAGACTGATAAGGAGACTTCTCACTAAGGGGGTTGGGGGACGGGAAGCGGGGGGATAACTGGTGAGGAAGAGTGGTAGCAGATGGAATAAGTGGGTGTTTTTATATCGCGATAGCTGGTCTTGTATGGTACCGTGTGTTGTTATAGCAATTCCAAGCACGTAGCACGAACGCAGTAATAGGCAACTCTAACAATACTACTATTATCAGTAGCAGTATAATAGTGAGCCGAGTATTTGAGAATAGGCTTGGGACGGATGTGTTCCAGCGAGAGGAACAGACACAACAACGAGGTTTAGGGAGGTATTCAAGAAAAGGTGGGAGGGATTGGGAAGAGAAGAGCAGGGATGGAGAATTGGAGCAAATCAGGGGCGAGTGGGTTATATATATATGGATGTATATAATTCGTGGGTTAGTCTATATTGCGTGGTTATGCACCGTATTGGCGGTGAGAGTCCGGGAGGATTATAAATGAAACAGTGGGGAGGAATGAGGTGGAGAGTAGGGAGAGGTGGGAGGTATGGAAGTTGAAGAGACTAGGTAGGGAGAGGTAAGGAGAATGAGTGACGGGGACTGAAGTATAAAAGAGGGGAGGGGGGCGATGATGATAGCTAACGGCGTGGCCCTGAAGCTGATGCCTATTCCACGGGTTATCGTAGGGGTAACTAGTGGAGATCAGAGGTGAAACTGAGGGTTTTACTGAGAGACATTCTGGATAGATAGCGAGAGTCTTGACGAGAGTCTTGAACGAGAGTCATGAACGAGGGGTGTGCAATTTGCCAGCACCAATAGTGAACGGTAGGGAAGGGATCAAAGACTACAGTCATTACCGCTGTGATTCCGCTTGCCCAGGTAGCAGAGTCAGACCCCAAAGTTGGAGTCGTCATTAAAGGGAGTGATTGGAGACATTCTACACAAAGAATTTGCGCCTAAAAAGGCGAAATACTTGAAGCTTTGGTGGGACACGAATAGTAAAAAGGAAAGACCAAACCGTATTGGCTGACGACAAAGAAGCACCACGACTGAGTTAATAAGCAACGGGCAGGCAGCATGTCCCAATTAGGGTGAATGGGTAAATACCAAGCGGAATGTTGGGGGGTAGTGGGAGACGACGACCCCTTAAGGGTGAAGCAGAATATTGAGAGTGAGTACTGAAGGGACGGGAGAAGTACCAGGTATTAGGGAGAAGTACCGGGCATATTAGGAGAAGTAAAGCGACTTATTAGGGAGACACAAAAATCCACACTCTACATCTCTCGTGAAGCACCAAAAGTGCAGACGGAGTCTGCGGAAAGTACTACGGATGGCCCAATTGCGTACCGTGGATGGGCTTTCATTCATTAATTATGTCGCACCTTTCTTTTGTGGAGATGGTACTATCCGCTAGGGGGTGTGGTGTACCTTTAGGAGACTTGTAGCGAGAGTTCTGGAGACCTGCTAACTTGACACTGGGATTAGCGGGAAAATCCTCGTCTGGAAAGAACTAGGCCCTTCATAGGAACTATGATCGTATTTCAAACAGTGACTCCCAACCTCCATATACGGTACCTAACGTGATCGCTGTCACCCGGCCAACCTTATAACCTAATACTATTCTAGCAGGTCATGACTGACTGCGTAACTAATGAAGAATAGTCAGGTGCACTGCGAGGAACCCCATGGTTAGAGGAATCACACCTATGAAATAAGGACAAATAAAGACAAACACAGGGTACTTACGATACATAGTTACACTATTACACCAAGTCAGAATAGATTCAAGTAGACAGATAGAATTATGATAATTACACCAGCATTTTCATTCGTCTACTTGTTGCTGTCCCGTAGGCACCATCTGCTAGTAATATTGCGACCTACCATTTCTTGGATCTATCTCAGTTGCTGAGCTTGGCTCCGTATTGAAACAGTTACGAACAATGCCACTCTGATTGTGGCCATAGTAGATAAGAAGTAGCCTTCACTCTGTATAAAGAGCATTATTTCACATGCTTGCATGATCCCAAAGCCTATATAGTGGTACATTACTGTGCCAAATGACTATACCGTTTATTACCAAGAAAGTCAGCTTTGGAGTAACTTCGTATAACCCTAAATATCGTTGAAGGCTTGGAATTCCGTAGGTGCAATTGTTCACCTTTAAGTATCATCCAACTGTTCACAATTTGAAGAATGGCGTATTGATAAAACCTTATCAACTTCTTCCTCATGAGGCAAAGTAGGCACCCAAGTCTATTTCGACCAGCTTCCTCTCATACCTTTAATGTCCTTCAGAGTTGTTTAAGCCTTTAAGTCTCGTATCCTGTCTAATCATCGTCTATATCAACATTCCTATTGTATTACTCTTTTGTCTTCGATTACCTTTGCAGTGTATAATTCGTTCTTTGCTGTGTTTCACTGGAATCTACAACCAGGTTGCTGCAATAACGTTGCAGATTGTCCAGCCTAACATCACTTCCTGTGTCCTACTAATCTTACAATTAATTCAAATACCTCTGCCTTTGCGGCAGTTGATTCATCTAATGACTGTATTACTATGTACATGAGTTTACCATTTATAGTATGGTCTTACTTTGAAGTTCAACGGATCGTTATTCAAATACATCCTTGGTTTGGATGCAATTTTCTTTTGTGCAGCCTCCCAGTCTCTACGGAGCTTTGTTTGATTCGACTTCAACACGGCCCTGAGGTGAATGTACGGATGTTCGATGATCCCGCACCGTCCTCTTCCCTTGATATCAGGTCTTTTGATCCACTCTCCATCAGATCCTACCCATAAACTATGGATATACATCTTATCTTCGTCCAACCCAAGCTCGCGTGATTGTTGTAAGCCGGTTTTTAATAGTTTTTCTAATTCAGTAGACATCTTCTTAGGATTGAAATGTAACTGGTTGATGGCGGTTTTGACGTTGAACCCTCTAACAAAACGATTCACTTGTGTAGCCTTCTTCATGGATGATTTAATACGGAATGATTTCAAGTAAACGGATGGCTCCAAAACCTCGATTTCTTCTTCGCTCAACTCCAATTTGTACTTGCGACCTTCGTGTTCCACAATTTGGTTGTTCTTAAAGAACCCGTTTTGGGCTACGTTGGCCTCAAACAATGCTTTTTTCAATGGTGTCACATACTTGTCCACTTTGTATTGTTTATCAAGAGCTTGTTTTAAGTGATACTCTTTTAATGCTTCATCGTTCTGTGGTGTAATGTCGTCAGCATCCAACTGCTCGTTCTCCTCCACAACAGGAACGGGAGCTGCTTCCTTCTTGGTTAATTCTCCGAACATACTACCATTTTGTACTGGTGATGTGGTGTGAAAATTTTGAATTCTAGGAGGGGAAATCGGCTTGATCCTTATGGTCATTCCCTGTGAAAAGACACTGGGCCTTGTTATGAGACCCTTCAACCTGAACATATCTAGGTGCTATTTACAATGAATGGATAGTTAGAGGTCCCTCTGAACACTAATTTTTCAGAATTTTTTTACCATCAACAATTGGACAAGGCACGACCAAAAATGGATCTTGGAGTAAAGGCTTGATGGGAATAGTGAAGAACAACTACGTTGTGTAAAGGGATTCTGAGTATCTTATATGTCTCTTCAAAGCAGTCACTTGTACCTTGTGAGAATTTTCCTACAATAAATCACCCTTTTTACGATATCATTTATGATTTCAATTGATAATAATGTTTATTCCTGAGAAATAAATATGTCAAGAATCCTGGGACAAGACTCTTTCTAATGCACAACAATCCGTCCTATAATTCGAAACTATATATGAAAATTGTAGGACGGCTTGAAACCGGCTGGAACCTCGGCTTCTATTTTGATCCGAATATGTCTTTGAAATGTTTATTCGTCATCGTAACCAGTCAAACCTTTATCTCTTGGTCTAGTAGGCAATGGATAAACCAATGGGATAGTTTCGTGGTCGGCGTATAAGTATTTTCTTCTTAAAGGAGCTGCCAATAATAAAACTGGTGCAGAAAGTCCTAACACGATGGACCAGAAGAAATGTGGTTTAGTATGAGCATGGTAACGAGCCCACTAGAAAGTGTTAGTATTCAGCATATGGTGAAAAGACTGATTGAAAGAGCTTGGTACATTCAATCGGTACCGATAACGTAGAACTGAACATTGATTTTTTGAGAATACAGATTGTTTGGGAGAATACTTCAGTTGTAGCCATGAAAAATATGACATGAAACAGCTTAACATTTGTAACAACAAGTGATACGTCCATTTTTCGAAGCGAAATTGGCTGGTATTCCCAATTATTCTCATCACTGGTGAATTTGGGCCCATTTAACGTCGGTTCAAGATTTCACTGAGTTGCAATAACTTGGATTGGTGACTGAACAAGCTTTAGTAGATTGGGTCAGAAATAAAATAACAGTTTTAACTTTTCTAAACCTGACCTATTTCACCTTTTCCGAGGTTTATCTCTTCTCCTCAAACCTCTTCAATTTACTCTTAGCTAAGATGTTGTCTCAATGATTCTTGCTCATCTATGACCATTACTGGCTTCAATCTTGATCTTTCGAGTGACCCCTCATACATACTCTAATGGGTTGTCTGTAGTAGACAGGATAATCTCCATAGACTTTCTCCGACATGTTTGGTTGTAGTGGTTGTCTTATTTACGAGAATATAGAGTCGGTTTTTTCAAGGTAAGCCAACTTGAGAAATTTCTATTGGTGGAATACTGGAGTGTATATAGCCAACTTTAGTGCACATAGTTAAAAGTATAGAGAGTCTTCGTACCACTGCCTGTTGTCTTCATCGTCTCTGCAATCAATAGTAGACTTCTCACTGTCGAATTCCGATTTTCGAGTATGGTCCTTCTTCTTTGACGAGGGTTGGTCTTCACCAACATCAAGTGCTCTTTTTTACAAGGATTACATTTTGTTGGTAGAATGATACTGATCAAATTACTGATATAAATAATTACTGTCGTTCAGTTGATAAACAAGTTGACCATTAAAGACACGTAGCATCGCTATAAAGCATACGTAAAACGATATAAAAGTCGTAGAATAACCATCAAACCTTTACCAGGGACTTATAGCTCGTGACCTCGGCTAAGACATTCACTTTTCTGACTTCGATCTCTTCTTTGCACCCTTGGACTTAGATTCAGTTCCGGTGGTGGTTCCAGTGCTAATACCAGCGGCCTTATTGGCATCGGCGGCAGCAGCAGCAGCAGCTTCCTCGGCTTCCTGTTTATAAAACTCCACCTTCAACTTGTTGTCGTACCACTCAGCGTAGTACAAACCAGCCTGTAAAATCAAAACACCGGCAAGGGCCAAGATTATCATCACTTCCGAAGCAGCCACCACATTGATTCCGGTGTTTTTGTCAACATCACCCCATTGACCGGTAAGTGCCGAATTGACCCCGATTCTGAGGTTGGTAAGATATATGATCACACCAGCCATGTACATCACCAAAGACCCATACTCAAAGTACTTGGCTTCTTCTGCCGGCTTGTACAACTTGATGAACGAACCGATCAATCCTAATACAATCACAAAGTGCAACACATGGTGGACATACATTGGTGATGCAGCCCACTTCGCATAGTGAGCAATGGAAATATCAAAAGCTTCAGGGTCGTATCTCCATAACGTGCCCAAGTCATAAGGCAATTGGGCGTAGATAGCACCCAATCCAAAGGAAGTGGCACTGATAATCAAGGCGGATCCAATAGGAACGATATCTTTGTAAGCCATTGTTTTGATGTAGAATAGTGTGGTCGAACTACTAATTGCTGGCTTGGCTTTCTACGATGAAGATATCGTTGATGGCGATTACGTAATCAGTTTTTACAGGGTTAGGTTATATTTTACTAACCCGTATCTTCACATACATCTTATCTTCAACAGACGTTTCTTTCACCTAATCATTATTTCCATTAAATAGGGTTTTCGTTTATTGATTATTTTAATTTTATAAGTAAACACGATGCAGAATCAAAGAAATAAAGGTTTGAATGAACACTCTTAGTTTTCCAAGAACTTGAATAAGAAAGTAGTGAAGGTTGCAAAGAAAATACAAGCACAGATCATGTTTGGACCGAACTTGTCACCATAAAGAACTGGCTTCTTTTCTCTGATCATCAACACTCTCCAAACATATCTGTAAGTGGAGTAAACAAATGTGAATAACGAGGTGATGAAGAACCCGATAGATGCAGTCAAAGCGGATTTAGTACCGTAATTCAAGAGAGCGGTAGCAGTGAAACCTAAGATCATCCCAATAGACAACCAACTCAAAAAGGTTCTTTCAGTAGCAAAGTAGACCTTTGGTTCAATTCTAATAGGCACAGCGATCTTCTTCCCCTTTGGAAGTTTTGATTCGAAAGTCTTGTTCAAGTCAAAGTTAGTACCTTCCTTAACGGTGAAAGTACGATCATCATTGAAGTAATATAAGAACAGTCCATACAAGTGGTAAAAGAAGTTGGCAACTGGAGAGTTGCTGTTTCTGGTGGAGTAGTTGTTTGGCAACAATAATGGCGTGTTCTCGTCCAAATCGTCTTCTAATGGATTATAGTCATTGGAGAAATGAACTCCGGTGTAACTGGAGTCACCTCCTGTCAATTCTTCTTCATCAAGTTCTCCACCAGATGAAGAAGACTTGATGATTCTTTGTTGTGGGTTTCTATTAATACCGTAGCCTAATTCAATCTTTGGCTTACGAATATCAACATCCATTTGGGGCAACCAGAAAGGTAACAAGTTGACATAATCTGGGAGTAAACTTGCACCACCATGAATGAACTTAGAGAACTTTGGTACAGCCTCAACCAAGTGAGAGGAGATCAAATCTCTGACCCAAGCAGGAGGTTCTTGACCCATTTGAGTTTGTAATTTGACTTCTAAAACGGCGTATGGGAAACGACAGATATCCTTTTCAGGTAATTGAGAAAATGGGTAATCAACACCGATGTCCATTCTTCTCCAGTTACCGAGGGTTCTGTCATAGCCATCGAAGTCATCTTCTCTGACCATTGATAATTCGGTATCCAAAGAAATACGCACTCTGGCATCACCTGGTAATTGGAATGCAGTTCTGTTGTAAAAAGATCTCATGACTGGTCTGTACTTGTGCTTCAAAACACGGTACTGAACCTCCTTGGCCAATCTTTCCAAATTATCAATCTCCTGAATTGACTTCTTACCTTCTTTTCTGGCCTTTTCGAATGCTTGTTCTGCGGTAAAGTCACCCTTTATGAAAGAATTGATTTTCTTTTCTTTGAGAGCAAATCTGGCTTTAACGGACTTTTCACCAGTCCAATCTTCTCTATGAGTCTTTCTTTCAACGAAGATTTGATCAGACTTCATACCACCGTACCATCTCAATCTGATAGCTTCTGCACCTTCATCCTTGAGCAATCTACCATAGTAGAGGTCCATGGCTTCATTATCGAAGTAGATGGAAGTAATAGCACCATCCTCTGGTTCGAACTCCTTATCGGCATTGAAAACCAACACAGGTAAATGTTTCAAGATAATCAACTTTAATTCAGTAATATTGTCTGGATGAACCCAGTATTTGGTGGTTTGTCTGACAAAGTTCTGTTGCGAACCACCGGCACTCGAGTCACCCTTAACTGGGTTACCTCTGGTTCTGACCAAATCATATAATTTGGACAATTTGACAATCAAGTTGTCGTAATTATCCTTGTAGAATGGTTTGGCATTCAATCTAACCTGGAAGATAGGTTTCAAGTTGAATTTGGTGGTTTTATCATGCTTTTTAACGATCTTTTGGAATCCGGTATAATTCAATCTGCTGAACTTGGCCAAGTCATGGACATCGGCAATGATATCGGATAACTCTTGTTCTAAGTCCTCGAAATCTTGTTCTTGAGGAGGGTGCTGGATAGAAGGATCGTTTGAGTTGGCTTGGTACTTTTGAAGGGCACCAACTACTTCGTGGACATAAGATTCCAGTTCCTTGATACGACGGTGAACCTCGGTGTTCTTGACCTTGGTGAACAGGTAAACCTTGTCTAATTCAGTCTCCAATGCATTAAGGAAGTCTTCTTCCAACTGGTTACTCCATTCATAGTCGTTATCCTTCAAACTCTTTTTCAACTGATGTTTCAAGTCATCATAGGCAATGTAGTAGAACGAGTAGTTCTTGATGAGAGCTTTTCTAAGATGTTCACCAAACTTCATGTTAAACTGATTTTACACTATCAATGAACCGTCTAGATGGTAGTAAAGAACTAATGGGCACAATTGTCAAGAAAACCCTCGAGTCAAATTGTTGTCCACTTTTCAATTAATTCAGAACCGTTTGTGTAACACCTCCCGATTATGAATCTGTGCCTGCCTGCCTATCCTTATTTGTATTGTCGTATATAATCTTAATTAAACTACGCCTGACATTAGCCCCCCACGTGTCGTGAAATTGGGTCGTTTGTTATTTGTTACTGCGGAAATGCAAGCGTGGGAAACTCCCTCGATGCCCCCACGGTTAGGCGCTTGAGTTATACTATTTATTGATTGGGAATGTTTTGGACCTAAAGCGCTACCCAATTGGGGCATCCTTAGACTCTAGCTATACTAATTAAATCACTCACTGATAGCACTTATCCCGCCTTGGCCATACTTTTTTTTGCTCGTCTCTGCCTTTCCTAGATACGCATCGAAGGTAGCTATTTTCTTAGGTTTCACGATTATCGCTTTAGATAAGCGCAAAAAAAATGGTACAGGTCGTACCCGGATTCGAACCGGGGTTGTCCGGATCAAAACCGAAAGTGATAACCACTACACTATACAACCAATTTTTTATTTGCACTTTTAAGCTCTTTTTTACGTCAATTTTAGTACACGTGATTAAAGCCACGTGATTTCAAATTTTTACAACAAGTATGCTCCACTCAACCTGTTTAGTACCTATTGATTAATGTTCTTGTATTATAGGATCTTAATACTGAAAGTTCAGGTTATTTGCTGTCTTATGTATCCACAAGACTAGTCAATTGTCCCGAAAGTCGAGTATAATTCTGTATACAAGATGCTTCCTACAAAAGACTCTACAATTTCACTACAAGTTTCAAGAAGGATTGGGATACTAAAATAGCTTATTTCACATAGCTTTAGTAACAAGGTAATTGTGACTTTCAAAGTGTAGAAAAAATTTCATTTTACCCAATTTTTGTAAATTCACTCAATTTTCATAAATCATGTTAACGATAATATCAAATTATAGTTCTTTTCTTCTACTATTAGTTAAAGTCTAGACTTATTTAATTCCAATAGTTGCTCATATACCTTTAAAGCTGAGCCGTACGATAACTCGTACCCCATTCCTCCTGCGCCATAATTGTGGATGATATCATTGTGTCTACCTTTCTTGAAATCTTTTCTCTCTAGTTGTATCCTTAACCCCCCCTTTCTGGCTGGCCTAAACCCAACATTGATACCAATGATATCAAAGTATTTCTTGCCATCCTTGTCGACTTGCATCAAGTCTGGAAACAACAATTCTCCTCTGGCAATAATTGCCTCGGTGTCCGAGGGTTTGACCCCACCAAAGGTGTCATTGACTTGCTTTGTTCCTCCTAGAATGACACCTCCGTGAAAAGGACGAGCGATGGTGAAAGTCCATAGTCCGTCCTTCAGTTGATGGGTTATGGTTTTTCCAAAGGACTTGAAAGTTTTAGGTGGACGAATCAATAATGTCTGACCCCTTATAGGAAACAGACTAGGATCATAGTCTCCATCATAGAGCAATCCATTACCAGAGCAATTGATAATAGTGGGGAAGTGTGCCACTACTCCATTGACTTCTTTCAAAGAACCGATTCTTTTCTGGACGAACTTCACGTTATTTTGTTGAAGTTTGGAATACAAGAATTTCAAGTAATGTGGAGGGCTCAATACCCAAGTATCGTACTTGGTACCCAACTTCACCCCTTCGGGGAGACCGTCTTTGATCTCGGAAAAATTATCCATATCTTCGGTGTAGCCCCTACCGAAGTTTCTGGTAATGTTGTCTGGGGCCTCGAAATACTCAATTCCTTCCACAAATTGAATGGATGATTCAGGCAGGGATTGACTCAATTCTCTGAATTTGGACTGGGTTAAACGAGTGATCTGTGCCATTGCATACTCTTCGTCGTCCTTACTGGGAGCAGGACGAAAATGTGCTCCAGCCCAGGCGGAGGTATATTCCCTATAGCTTGTAAGGGACTCGTTCATCGTGGGGTCATGAGGGCCATGAAGAGCCACCACTGTGATGGTGGCACGAGGAAGCTTTTCAGATAAGACCCAGGCTGTGGAGAGTCCAAGGACCCCAGCACCAACTACCACTATGTTGTTTGGCATGGTTCCAGATGTCAAAGAAGCAAGACGTAGTGATCAAGAAAGAACAAAATATAGCAACGGTGCCTATTTCATTTTCATTGTAGTCAGTCCTGACTCATAGTCTCTGTACACATAATTATGGGCAGGAATTGAGAGGGGGAAAAAAGTAGGGATCCCTGAGGAAGGGAATGTATGAAAGGGCAGAAATGCTAACAAAGAAAAGATCTAACCAACAATTGGGTCATCTCATTATAATTCAGCCGTTTGGCTAACCCAATTTGCAGCCTTTTCAGGGACTACTTGTGATTTTTTGCAGCAATAATTCAGTTACACTCGTCTCAATATACCCCTACATTCGCACACTATATATTCCTAATACAGTAGTGCCCCAATCATTCGCACTCTCAGTTAAAGATTTTTTCGATAGACGCGGGCGGATCTGATAATGCAGAACAATTCAATTTTGATTTGCCCCGATGTCGGTTATTGGCTAAAATAACCTGAAGCCTCCTTTAATAGGGCGATCAAATGGAGTAGCTCGAGCGCATTAGTTACCTTCAAGTATTGCTTATTCTCGGCCATAGTCTTCTCCTTGAACAGTCCCCCTAGACCCTGTAGATTTCCCTCCCTCCATACACTACATAGGTATCGTTTTACCTCGACTACTACAAATTTTTCAAATTTTTTTTCACTTTTGCATATCATCATTGATTTTTAACCTCTCACCATAAACTCATTGAAAAATTCTTTTTCATCCTGTTCCTGGCCGGATGCACAACGTCGACTTGTATACAGAAAACTTCAATCAAATTCTCGAGAACTTTAGACCTAACTAAAAAATTCATCTCCATCATCATTCTTTACCATAGTACCCTATTCTAGGTTAGAACCATCCTTCATCTATGTCGATACAGCACTTGGATAGCGCCAATACCATGCCTCTCTCAGTCCCCACCGTTCTCCAAGATGCTGGATCAAAGACCGCCACTTCGTTCACAACCAATGTATTGATTGTGGGAGGTTCGTACGCTGGTTTATCGGCAGTGAAAAGTTTCAAGAAGCATTTTCAACAACGATCCCAAGACCCATTATATTCCGCTGCCTTGGCCAGCAAGAACCCCAAGATATCCATCACTCTCGTGGAGCCCCGCAGTGGTTTATTGAACATCTTAGGTATACCCAAGGCTTTTGTGGATATAGACTTTGCCAAAACCCAGTATGTTCCGTTCGACCAATTAACCGACCTCTCGTTCGATAAAGTCATCTCCTCCGACGACTCTACATTGGAGGCCTTGACAAAAGTCCACAATCCTTCTTCCAACAACACCGCGGGCATCGAACTCATCTACGTTCATGGGAAGATCATTTCCCTTGACGAAAAATCGGCAGAGTACTCGTTGAATAATTCAACTGAAAAGTCCAAAATAAACTTTGACTATGTGATATTGGCATCCGGAAGAAACAGACAATGGCCCACCAGTCCTGAAGGGTATACTCAAGAGTCCTACCTTGCTGAGATGCAACAGTTCAAGAGTGAAATTGAAAAGCACGACATAATTTCCATTGTTGGTGCTGGTGCTGTAGGTATCGAGGTGGCTGGAGATATCAAGCTCAAGTACCCCAATAAAACTGTTAACTTGATTCATGCACATTCAGGATTTCCTCCTGAGCCCCTTAGTACGGGCTTTCAAGACTTGGTTGCCGAATCATTGCTGCGTGGTGGTGTTAAGCTTCATTTTAACACCAGGATTGCCAAAGAATTGCCAAATGGTGATTTACTAACCACCACCGATGAGATCATCAAATCTAATTTCACACATTGGTGTACTACCCACCATAACAATACTGAGATTCTTACTCAGAAATTGAAGGATGAATTTGTTACCCCAAAGAATAATGTTTTGGTCAATGACTACCTTCAGTTATCTAGCTCAAATTCCAAGCACACCAACTTTTTCGTGTTGGGAGACTTGGTTGAATTACCAATTATTAAGAGTGCTGGATGGGCCATGTACATGGGAAGACAGGTTGCAAATAACATTACTAATTTAATCTTGGACGATAAATTGGTAGAACCGCTTCCAGATATTTCTCAGATGGGTAAGGGAATGGTTCTTGTTGGAGGAAATGGAGAAATAGTATCTGAACTTCATGGAGTGGTTGAGCTTAACCACGAAGGCTACGTTGAAGAGTATAAGGATTATTGCGTCGGAAAGATCAGGGCCACCATGGACGTCTAATAAGTTATTGGCTGATTCTGTACATTCGAGCAACTAGTAACATAATAATCATAAATTAGTACTACATCTAGACTATAATCACCACTCACATTAGTCAAATCTATATAATTAAACCACCGTGATTATGCCAGTTATGTATTCCTTTTCTAGTTTAGAATTTCCAACAGTCACTCGGAACTTGTCTTCGCCGATAGACTGACAAGTCAAATGCAATTGTTCATTCACGTAGCATGGCTCAATATTCTTGTAATTGAACAGTTGGATTCTTTTAGAATTAGTCTGATCAAACCAGAATAGTATCAATGTCACCATGAATGGACCATGTACAATAACGTCTTGAAGGTTTTCCGTGGCCGCAAAATTCAGATCAATGTGGATTTTATGAAGATTGTATGTGAGCATACTATACTTGAGTAGATCAGTTGGTGTGAGGTTGATATCAACGATTTTGATCTTGGACGGGTCTTTATCAGTATTTGTAGGCACTTGTTTCCCTTGCTCTTTTATCACGAATGGTTCATTTGTATACACCAAAGTTCTGGCTTCTTTCAATATCACATCATCTTTTGCAGCAAATTGGCGTTCTATGCCAACAAACACAGAGTTTCCCATACCTCTCACCGAGTTTACTCTTTCCATACACCTCAATGAATCCCCCCATTTGACCTGTCGGTCGCTGAACTCGATCGATCCCCGTACCCACATTCTGCGGCGAAAGAGACCAGCTCCATCATCACTCACCGGTGCTTGGTAATTATCATAGCCATCTATACCCAAACTTGCATTAGTTTGGTTACAATATAAAAAGTGCAATCCGCCGTCCAAACGTCGCCTTTCTACATCCATTAATGGCACGGCCTGGTGACCAAAGATGGTGTGTAACAACTTCGTCAAGTGGAGGTAAGACCCTATTGAAAACGTATCTTCAAACTTCCACAGTTTGTGCTTGATCACACTGGACCATCGTTGGACCGCCAGTCTATCCAAAAGGTTCATATCATGTAAGCTAAAGCACACAAACGATTAGTCGCGTTCTTGGTGAATTTTTGGTCTATTTTGGTAGAGTTTGTGGGGTGTTTGTTTGGGTCGTTTGGTTGTGCTTTTTTGGCTCTTCTCACATTTAAATTTCCCGTGAGCATCACCAAAAATGCTCATCTCAAAATTTGGAAAAGACTAAAGAGAAGGGATTAAAATTTATATCAGACTGTAAACGTTTCCTAACCTCGACAAAATCATCAAAGTTAGTCAAGATGAGTGGAAAAACGTCTCTGGCATTGAAAAATATCAAGAACAAGCAACGAAGGCAGAAGGTGTTTGGGGAAATCAAACAAGAAAAGAGCAAGCAGAAGCACAAGTTAAGAGCAGAAAGAGCCAAGGAGGAACGTGCTAACCCCGAATTAAAGGAAGAAAGATTATTACAAAACATACCAGATACTCTAGAAAACAAGAGAGTTTATGATGAAACCATTGGTGCCGAAGTCGAAGGAGATGATGAGTTCCAGGAGTACTTCTCCAATTTGGGTAGTGACCCAAAGATCTTATTGACCACTAGCGCCCAAGCCAAGAAACCAGCATACGAGTTTGCAGACATGTTGATGGATTTCTTGCCCAACACTACATTTGTAAAGAGACAACAGGAATTTTCAATGGCAGACATGGCCAAATTTTGTTCCAACAGAGACTACACCACGCTTGCCGTGATAAACGAAGATAAGAAGAAGGTTTCTGGCCTTACATTGATCCATTTACCAGAGGGTCCAAGCTTCTACTTCTCTGTAACCTCCATAGTGGATGGGAAGAGAATCAAGGACCATGGTCGTGCCACAGACCATATCCCCGAATTAGTATTGAATAACTTCAACTCGAGATTCGGTAAGACGGTGGGGCGGTTGTTCCAATCTATCTTTCCTCACAAACCGGAAATCCAGGGCCGTCAAGTCATTACTTTGCATAATCAACGTGATTACATTTTTGTCAGAAGACATCGGTATGTATTCAGAAACGAAGAAAAGGTCGGGTTACAAGAGTTGGGACCGCAGTTTACCTTAAAGTTGAGAAGAATGCAGAAGGGAATTAGAGGAGAAATCGTTTGGGAACACAGACCAGATATGGAGAGAGACAAGAAGAAGTTCTATTTGTAATAGATTGTAACAATACACATTTTTTGGAAGAGATGTTGGGAGATATACTGTAGAAACGGAGTGAAGATGAAATTTGGAAAGATGGAATATCAAGAGAGGATTAAGAATGCTGGAGCGATTTATAAAAATCTTGATGAAGTGGTATAGTGATCATTAATGGTTCATTTCAATGGAATAGACGATAGCTATCACTGTATCCTGCATACACCGCATATGTATATAATCAACTATATCTGTGAACAATAGTACCATTATAGTAGTACACATTGATATATTAATGTGCATATTATATTAATATACTTATCAAGATCCTTTTATGCTCCATTTCAAGATCCCATGTATACACTGGATGATGCCGTTACTGAATTTATACTAAAGCAGTAAGTAGCCACACGTTCCGGTATATATCTGCCATCTCATCACGTGGCGCCCTCGCAAATCAAAGAATGCCCTCAAGTGCGGGAGAAAAGATAAACAGTGTTAAACAATCCTACCTTACTTACTAACCATCACTACTTGTCCACCAAATCATTGCAACATCAACTGGGAGTGTCCGTGACCGTTCCTTGTCCATCCTAACTTCCAAATCTGTCCGCTTTGCAACTTTATCCCGTTGTATTTCAGTTTTGGACTCGCAATTAGATTTGTCACCATTGAAATTATAAGGGCCGCCTCATAGCTCAAACTAAGGGACTGGAAGAAAATACCCCCACCAAAACCCATTGGCCACCATCCACCGCCATATCAATTCCTATACCCTAGATTATCAGGAATAATTCACACCGTATCTATCTTCCATCGTGGTTTGAACCGGCGTATTCTCATATCAAGACTTCCTCACCATTGCTGAGGTTTTTTTCTAAAGATAGGAGTTGACCACAAATGACCATGGATAGCAGTGGAGTGTCGCAGATCATCAATGCCTTGGGCGTGGTGTACGACGCGAAGTCCAACAACGCCCAGAGACGGGAAGCGCAGGATTTTTTGGAAACGATCAAATCCAACGAAGAATCGCCGTTTTGGGGCTACCAATTGGCTTTACCAGAGAACAACGGTAAAAACTATATCGTTCGTCATTTTGGACTCTCATTAATACAGAATTCCATCAAGTCTCGATTTCACCTTTTTGATGCAACCAAATCGTTGGCTGTACGTAATTGGGTGGTAGAATTGGCCGTGAAAATTGAAGTGGATGACCCTCACTATATCAAGGAAAAATTGGCATTCCTTTGGGTCTCAATAGCAAAACGTATATGGGGAAACTATCTCGTGAAATCCTATACAAAAGTTCAGGCAGAACCTGCCATCAATGCTAATGCTACCAATGGCGCAGATACTACTAATGGAAATTCTGAAAAGTCCCAAGTCTCGGAACAAGACGCAACCGAAGGTTGGGTAACCATGGATCAAGATTTATTTAAACTATGGTCTCACAATTTTACCTGTCGAGAACTCTCTCTCGTCATCATAAGAACGTTTTTTGAAGATATTTATCTTTTAGACGATCCCATCGCATCCAAGAGAACAGTAATATTGAATCAATTAAGTGTATTGATTGTTACTCCTGAGACCGTGCTCAATTCTATTTATGAGCACAACCCCAATGTGTCGATTTGTAAATCGATACCCAGCGGTTGGTTCGTTACATGGAGTCAATTTCTCCTTGAAATATTGTCGTCCAATGATGTCAAGAGTGAGTCTTGTCAAATATTCGTGCCTAAAATCTTATCCACGTTCAAAACATGCTTACATTGGGTACAGCCGTCGGTATTGAAAAGCGAAAACATTATGCAAACCTTGATCAATATCTTGACCTTACCAGATGTCAAATTAAAGACATTGGCAGTGGATTGTTTACACATTTTATTTACCAGAAGTTACAATAACAGTGACGACTTTGATTTCTTTATTGGATCGATATTCACAACAGAAGGTATTCAAAAACTATCACAGTTTTACCACTCATTATCCATAGACCTGGATGACATTGATGAACAAGTCTATTCCTTATTGAAGAAAACAGTTGAAATGATTGTATCCTTGAGTGAATACTTGAACATATCATCCAAAAATAAAATTTCATGGGAAAAAGCCGATGTGGATAACTATTTAAGCTTGGTTTTGAATACCACGAACCATCCAAGTTTGATTATCAGTGGGTTATCCTTACAAATGTGGGTGACTATATTAAGATTTGATGAATTGAGTTCTAAGGATCCAATCTTAAAGATCTTAATGAGCTTATTAGAAATCGCAGCGAACCGCACAATTAATTATACCTACGACGAAGAGCACATTTCAAAGAAATTTTTGGATGTGGACTTCGATTCAACTTCGGATGCAAATTCATTCTTACAAAACTACAAAAAGTTCAACGAAGATATCGTAAGGATCACTATTTGCAAAAAACCAGAGGAAGGTTTGAAGTGGTTAGAGAATCGCTTACAAGTCTTTTTCAGTTCAGAACTAGGCAACAAATGTATTAACCAGTACAAATTAGACGAAAAGTCCGAGGCATTAAACTATGGCTCATCCCAATTCAATATCATCGAAAACTGTATTAGAGGAATCTCAAGATGGAGAATTTGGTATAATGGTAAAGATTTTGAAGTTATCAATGATGGTTTGAACAAATTGGTCGAAAGTTTGGGTGAAAGATTATTAGCCATGAATTTGGCATGTCCATTGTTAATAAGAAAGCAAGTCCAAACATTGGTCCAATTCGCTCCATTATTGAAGGATGTCAGCCCATTAATGTTTCAGGTCTTAGAAAAGATTCTCACTACCGCCACTTTTGAGTATCCTCCAAACATCCTGGATGAAGAAAAAGAGCTTATTCGTGACTTGAGAACTAGTTGTGGTACAGAATTGAACCGCTTGGCTTATATTATGCCCGAATCTTTGAAAAAAATATTTGGCGATTTAGAGAATGTTGTGGCTAATATCTTGTCATCAAAAAAAGTCACCGATCACGAGAATGTTGCATTTAAATCATTTTTGTTGGTAATCGCATCAAGGTCCTCAATTAACGACAAAAACGAACTCTTTGCTAAAATTGTTGACCCCGAGTTGTCTGCTTGGTCAGCAGCTGAGACAGAAAAGGGTCTCATGGATTTGCATTGGTTTATGGAAAGAATGGGTATAGTCGAAATTGCATCTTATTTCCAAAGAAGAGGGATCACACCAACCACAAATTTGTTGGAGGCCAAAATGGACGAAGATGGAAAATTGCTTAAGAATAAGTTGAAGGACCATTGGTCATCTATTTTTCCTATTAGAGCCACTAGAATCTTCATCCAGTATAGTATCGAGAAGTTAAATCATGATTCCACTGAATACTTGAACTTATTGAAGTTATGGAAACCAAGAGTCCAGCCAATCATTCCCCACATATTACAACTCTTGACCCAGATTCAAGCATATCACAATCCTGAAAATTGGAAGGATTTACCCGATGCAGTTCAAGCTTTCGTGCGGTATAGTTGTATGGAAAGATTTTGGCAGCAAGGTGTTTCTATCCAATCCAAAGAGACTTTCATTGAGGAGAATGTGAAGGCAGCATTGACATTACGAGACTTTGCAGATTCTGTTGGGCACTTAATAAGGTATACAAGGGAATATGCTTTTTTGACAATAGGATCTTTGTCACAACTTGAGGATACTCTCTACGAGATTCCTAATATTGCTACCATGATTTGGAGTGCAGTTGCCGGTGATACTTCTGGAGTCACCCTTCATAGCTGGAAACACATGATTAACAGTTGTTTGCGTAGTGTGATCAAGTTCTGTCCCGTGAAATATGTTGATGTGTTCATGGCTGAGTTGTTACCGAAAGCGTTCTTAGATATCGATAAACTTATTGTCGGCAAATGGGAAAAAGTCTACAACAATGGTCTTCAATTACAAGGAAATGAAGATGACGAAACATTGTCGGAGGAGATGATGGAAGAACATATGTTAAGACAACTTACAGCTACCGTTGTACGGTTTTTGATGGATGTGGTCAGTCAATTCAACGCAAAGACTATCACCGATACTCAATTTGCATGTCGGAGATTGATCATAGAAAACAAAGAGGTAATGGCACCTTTCTTACAAATTTGTTGCCACGTTATTACGTTTAAGGATACCAAGTGTTCCTTTAATACCATTTTGGTGGTTAGAAATGTCTTACAAGAAATTTTATTGAAAGATGACGAAGTAGACAAATATTTGTGTGATAATCTAATCAAGTCGCTTTTACATGTGTTGTTGGATGATTATTTTGTTGAAACGCATGGCGAAGCAGCCATTGCACTTACCACATTATACTGTGCCTTACGGTCAAAGAATGATTACCCAGCCCGAGTATTGATTCAATACTTACCAAATATCACCACTCAACACGTTAGCAATTTTGAGACATTATTGGTGAGTTCTAAGTCGTTGAAACACCAAAGGTCTGCGTTATTGGAATTGGTACGAATCTCTAAGGAAAACGGAGCAGGAGATGATTACGACGAAATGAACAAACGTACAAAGCAACTTGAGGTTGCTGCTGCGGCAAGAAAGAAAAAAAATCTGTCTGTGGATGTGATGAACGATCCATTCACTGAAAATGGTGCATTAGACAAATTATTTGGAGAAGATTAGGGTAACAAAAATTAGAGGGACAATCGGGGTCAATTAAGAAAGCAGAAATCAAGCTCACAATTTTTTAGAAAGTTTCGGATAAAACTGCTGCTAAAAGTGTAATATTACCATCTTGAAGTACGTGTACATTACCGCTACACTTGAAACGATTGCATCTTATACCCACCAAGACTAGAATCGGCTTCAGAGTGAAAAAACCGATGTCGTGCTGTCTCGAGCAAAATATCCCGTTAATTTGACGTGTGTACTGTCTCACATAACAAATAATTAATTGTACCGAGTATTAATATAAAAGTAATTCAAGGATAACAAAGTTAATATCTGATATTATAATAGTTTGTCCAACAAACTTTCTGTTGTACTAAGCATTAGTTACTTAGTTCAGTTCCGATTAGAGTAGTAATAATAACTGTAAATTGACACTTGAGCCTCATACCTAAAATCACGAGCAAGGTCGTGTTCGCACCCCGAAATACTTCAGGTCTCGGTCTCACGAACCACCACACAAATTAACAACAAGACCTCACGTCTATAGAGGAAACTTCAATTTGAATTACAATCAAGTAGACGGCAGATTTTGAAATATCGGCATTATTTAAGTGAGAGTAGCCCGTTCGTCTAAAAATTGAAAAGCAATCCCGACTTTTCCAACTACTTACACGTGAACAAATAAATTTCACTTGTTATAAAACACAACCAGATATTCACGTACACTAACAAAAAAGCAAGTCACCATGCCAATTAAATCGCTTGAATCCTACCTCTTTGAGCGGAAACTCGCCAACACCAGCTCAATTGAAATTCTTCAGAATGCTACCATTGGTATTGATGTCGAGCACTACCTCAGTCGGATCTATACATTCAAAAAAGAGCAGTTTTTGGCAGGAATTGGAGGCGTTCCAAGTTCTTTGAGAGACTATATCCAATCAGACTTACAAGTATTCCAGGAATTCAACATTAAGCCGTTATTCGTGATCTCAGGCTTAAGTATCCATTCACAATCACATGATTATCAGACCAACGAGTTATCTCCACAAGAACAACAACTTGAAAACACCTGGGCCAAGTTGACCAACAAACAAGGCCACGCTTACAACAATATCGAAACTTTCAGATTATTCACAGATCCATTGCCTTTGAGACCGATGATCAATGATTTGATCAAATATTTCATTGATATTGGCATAGACTACTTGGTATCTCCATACGATGCTTCATTTCAATTATCTTACCTTTATCAAAAGAAAATCATTGACTCTATCTATGGGTCCACAGACTTATTGTTGACCAAAATTGATAAATTCATTCTCGGGATGGAGTTCCAATCAAAAGATTTCAGGTTCATTGATAAACATAGAGTCTTGCACGAATTGAATTTGACCGAAAGACAATTCTTGGATTTGAGTATCATGGTAGGATGTAATATTCAACCTATAACCTTTCCAAACTTTCCACCACTTCCAAAACCAAACCCTGTCCAACCGTACCCTCAATTAAGTTACTTCAAGTTGGGATTGGATATCATTTACCAGTACAATTCATTTAACGGGAATAACACCAGCGATTTGTTCGGATACATCGCTAATCTTAATGACCCCAAATTATTGGAATTATACTTCAAGGGTCATTCTGCTATAAGGTTCTTGCCGATTTTGACAACTGAGGGATATGTGGAGTTGTATGGTGTGGAAATGTCAAAGTTGGGATTCAACGTAAGTGACGATTTCAACGAAGATGAGATCGAAAGTACGGGAGAGAATGGGTCTGATGCGTCGAACCTGATTGCAAAAACAACTAATGGCAATAATGGAAGCGAAAAGAGGACCGTAAAGGTTCCAAATGATGTGCACGAAATTATTTCTCAAAGATTACCTTCTGAATTTTATTTTTACCAATCGATTGGATTACTTCCAATTTCAATTTTAGAAGGAATTACGAAGGGTCAAGTCAATATTCGGCCATCTTCGGAGAGTGGATTAAGTGATACTTATAAAAAATTGATAACTTCCAAATTCTACACCGATATTTGGGATTTTCAATCGAACCTTTTGACTCAATTACTTGCTAGATATTACCAGGTTAAAAAAATTAGAGTGAAGTATTGGTTCAAGGATGCGATTGTTGAGATTAACAATAGATTAACTCCTCCAATTTTCAGACGTCTTGATGGTTTATTCCTTAAGAGTGAAGGCTCAACCGAAGAATTTGATATCGGTAATTTTTTCAAGAAGCTTTCTATAAAGCCAGAAAAGGGCCAATATTCTACTTCGACTCCTATTGTATCAACAGAAGATGTCGTCTCTACAGCAACCTTGAGAGCATTATATTTGTTCGGAATTGTTGATAACAAAACTTTGGAATTGACCTCTGTAGGAAACATTTTCAAGACGTTTGTTGAAGAATCGGATGAGAAAATAGACGAGCAACAATTGGAGCAATTGTTTTTGTTGCTCTTATTCATTCACAGCAAGACTTTGAAGTTGACAGAAAGCAACAGAGAGTTTACGAACGTACCTAGATACTTTAAGGAGTTGAGTGGCAGCAACGCTACTAACATCAATGGTGGTATCAATCCTGTAATAGAACTTTCAAGTCAGGAAAACAAACATGTGACATTGATCTCAAGAGTCTTCTCCCTTCACAAGTTCAATATTTCTCCAATCAATTATCAAGGTCCAATATCAAGAAATTTGTTAAGCTTTAGATCTCATATTAAGTTTATTGCTGGCAATTTAATTACCACCATTCAGACTGTTTTAGTGGATTTAATTGCACATCAAGAAAAGAATGAATTCAAGCAGTTGACCTCTAAAAACCAATGGTATAACTTGGTTGACCAATTACCATTCTATAAAGATGTTAACAATACTTTATTGGGAGTTGTTGCTGAAATATACTTTGAATTCGCGTGGAGACAAACCAAATTGGGAAGAAGTAAAGAAGAAACGGTCCAGGCTAGTAAGGATCATTTATTGAATCATGTGTATCAAATCAACAACACCTCGTTCAATATCAATGTTCATGGAGTCAATTCAATTACTGGGGACCAAATTTTACGAGACCTTGCTAGTGGTGTTAAGTTCTGGGGCAACTTCGTGAAGTTGGCCAAAGTCATCAACGAACAGGACAAGACTTTGGTCAGTGATGAGTACTTGAAAGATATAACCAATGCTGATGAGTTCTTGCGTGAGCTCTCTTAGAGGTAACGTATTGAAATGGGAATATATAAGGAAGAAGAATAAAATAAGGGACTCAAAAACGATCAAAATCTCTGTAGATGTTCGAAGTGTCTAGTACGAACGTAAGGAAGTTGATTTGACTACTAAGTAGGATACTATTATGTGTCTCTCACGTGAGTGATCACGTGAAAATATTGAAATTTCCAGGTACTTAATCAACCAATGAGTACAAATATATCACACAAACAATTAAAGCAATCAATGGTATTCCAAATACCCAGATATGGCAATACAGCGTCTTTCAGACGGATTACGAGACGTAAATTGAGTTTCCTTTCTCGATTCCAGAAGAAAAACGACCCTAATGTGGCAATTGCTCAGAAACCTCAAGTGACAGGTAATGGACCATTCATAGAGTTACCAGAATTCAAACCAATCGGGAACCCGAGCCAGTTGCTCAACATCACATTACCTGCATCTTCATTGCTCAACATCAGGAGTGGATCCTTGGTGGCAATCGACGGAGATATCCACCAACTAAGCAGTACCACCAAGTGGTTAACGGAACGTACAGATTATGAAGAGTTGAGAAGTAAGGATGCTGTTTCAATAGTGATCAACGGGAACCAACAGAACTATACGATCGTTGAAATAAAAGATGCCAATGAAAAATGGTTTATTTTGAAGGATGACAGTATCACAGCATGGACCGGGTTTAATTTCCAATTGCAGCCCATTGATATAGTGGGCAAGGCCAATAGTTATCAAACCAGCGGGAAGGGAGTATTGGTAGTCAATAGCGAGACCCAGTTATTGGAGGTTAACGTGAACAGTGACGAGGAGATATTGGTCAACCCCAACTCTCTCATTGCAGCATCCACCACCTTGGGGTTTCAGGTTGTTGGCAACTCACTTGAGTCTATAGGTGATAGTCTTGGAATCGGCAGTTATGTTGACAACGCGAAACGGGGTATATCCCAGATTTCTGTGTCCACTTTATCCGTTACTAGACCCGTTGTGGCATTCACAACCAAGTATTGGCCGTCGCAATGGCTGTTCAAAATGCCTTCATTGGCCCCATATGTTGCAACTACAAGAAAGTCCTTACAACAGTCGTTGGCTTCTGTTTCGCAATCAACCGGTCTTG
This sequence comes from Suhomyces sp. yHQL142, assembly GCA_030582675.1. NCBI lineage: Eukaryota > Fungi > Ascomycota > Pichiomycetes > Serinales > Debaryomycetaceae > Suhomyces > Suhomyces sp. yHQL142. The sequence goes on from JAJMGU010000031.1 coordinate 47,072, forward strand.
CGACTACACCAATCCCTGGGTACTGGGACGATATTAAAATGGGATTAAAGCATTCGATAAGTTATACTGTATCGTCGATATTCCGACAGAAACCGATCTATTTCTCACTCAAGGGACCAGCCAGGTTAATCTTGAACAATAGCCCAGTAGTGAGGAATTCGAACTATTTCACAAACTCACAGATCAGAGAGTTGTTTAAGAATTAGATATCGCTTACAACAGAAATCATCAAATTACCAAATTACCAAATTACCGAACTCTCCGTTACTCTCCGTTACTCTTCAACCTCGTTATCTTAAAAATACCTA
>JAJMGU010000031.1:47479-158196 GCA_030582675.1 Suhomyces sp. yHQL142
AGAGAAAGTGGTATGTCTTTTCAATAAATACGGCTCCCTAATGAGGCTCCCTACTGCACCTCGGTCTCCCTAATGGTAGACCCCCTACACTATTCTCGTCCTCAGCCTTGAGCCTCTAACCCTCTGACTTCACCGTCCCAATATGCTCGTGCTGCAACACCACCTCTCGCTACGTTCGCGGGCCCGCCCTACCCTTCGCGCGCCCTGCCTTCAATGCCTACCCCATATTCAATAAAATTTTGCACGACCGCCTCTCTACTTTTTACGTATCAACCCAGTCTTTCCCTACCATTCTGTTGTTAAGGCTAGAAACATTCTGGGTCGGGTAACACAGCGCTAGTACCACATTGAAACACGGACAACAATTCCACCGTCGACCTCACACGCGTGACTTCCACCCTTAGTTTGTCTTACATCCCTGTTATTTCTAGTATACAAGTGCTACCAAAGTGTCACGTACAAGTATCACCAAGTCACCCTGCCTTCGTTTCCTTTCTATCACTGTCAGTAGACACAATTCTCATTTACGAATCAATCGGATCAATCGAGTCAATCGTTCTAGTCCATCACCACAAAGAACTAGACTAACCGTGATCTCACCCTTAATACAAAACTATTGCAGTGACCAATATCATAGATTCATATATCACAGTTGTTCTTCATTTTCCGACTCGCAAACCTTCGTTACCAGTCGTTTATCCTATACTTTAAGTCGAAATACTCTTGACGATCGACTTATTGCCAAAGTCTCAACCCATTTGTTCATTGCTTCAATAATCGAGTCGTGTGGTCCTTAACAAACCCCACGGATTCGAACCACTATGGAAATTTCCAAAATTACATCCCCCACAGATTGGGTTTATTTCGCCAAAGGAAACGCCAATATCCTCTTCAAGTACACCGGTAACAACGATTACCTTAGACACAAACTTCTCAGACTCCGACTCTTGAAAGAAGATGATCAATACATCTCCACATGTGAATTATACGACTTCATCGAATTGAAATGCAAGCACCTTTTCCCCAAACAAATCATCGATATCCAATTGGTGGTCCTCACCACACCCTTTATCAATCAGCTAGATAGTAAGGGAAATCAATTAATGGTGACTGAAAGATATGGCCTTCTTATCCCTAATATACTAGATGGCAATTATATCAAGCATTCCCTATCAAGAAATTGTCATCTTTACTACGACCTGTACCACCCAACCGATGTTATTAATTCGGTCATATTCGAGATCAAACCGAAGTGGTTATACGACAATAATACTTCCAACTATTGTCGCACATGCTCATTGAATCAATTGCGAGGATTGCCGAGACATTTCTGTCCACTTGACCTCCTTTATGAGAAAACAATTGACGTAGGATTGAATGATATGTTCAGCTCCATTCCACAGGATATTCTCGAGAAAATCGAAACCACGAATAAGATCCCATTGAAAGGACTCTTTAGAAATTTTTTGAAGAACCCAGATAATGTCTTTCAAAAATTGAAACAATACCAGAGAATTAACAATAAAAATGATCTTATCAAGAATCTTACATCAATTCATGACGTTCTGCAGAACTTATCATTGGTCATGACTTTAAGAGACGTGGGGTTGTTTATCAAATTTGAAAAATATGATAAATACAACAACAGTCACAACTCCCACAATAACGTCAATAATCTTATAACCATAGAAAACTATGGTAAATTCTTGGTTACATGTAACATTTACGATTTGGACTTAAAATCCAAATTAAAGTACAAACATTGGTTAGATATCGAGGAGAAACTTCAAAGTATATACAATTCTTCCAACGATAATTGGAAATATTGTATAAGAGTTGGTGAAAAGGATGATTTTGAGACCTAGCACTGATGACTATGAAAATGGTACCTCTTTACTATGTTCGATCATCTTTTACCACTAAAATATTTCTCAGGTTTTTCTTCGACCTACGCTATGGTTGATACTCATTTCAACCCTTATTCATTAATACATCGGGCCATCACCAACCCTTCCACATTTCCACCTCGGAACCCATTTAGATTCCGCTATTACTTTGGGGTTCTGTGCTATCATGATGTGCTCTTTCGCAGTATTCATATACCTCCTTTATTTCCCGAACATACTATTTATTTACTACTATCATTAAGAATTTACTTCTCAAATCAAGAAATCACTCTACAACTTTGTTTCCGAACACTACAATTAACAGGAATGCTTACATTTTCACGTTTGTTTGATGGCTTCGATTCCCTTGATAATTTTGATTTTTGCATTCCAATTCTCTCAGTCATATCCATTCATTTACTACTCCATTCAATCCTTTGTACCTGTTTTCGTCTATATTCTAAGGTCAAATTTAATAGAAATATTTTTATATGTTAGCCAAAAGTAATACGCACACTTTATCAATAACCTACCAGATTGTATTCAAACAACAAGCTACATTAAAATCTTTTCAATTCCATTAGTATTTCAATATATCTACTATTTATATTTACACACAAAAATGTTGAAGTTTTCTCTAAAAAAAACTTACCAAACATCTTCCTGATATCTATTTTGCACCTTGTAGGCTCTTAACAACTCTGCTGCCTTAACATCCGAAATACCTCTTTCCTGGGCCAAAATCTTAGCCAAAGTACCTTGGACATCTCTAGCCATTCTGGAGGCATCACCACAGACGTAAATGAATGCACCATCTTCTATCAATTTGTTTATATTCGAAGCTTGATCCAATAACTTGTGTTGAACATAAACCTTTTCAGTACCTTGTCTGGAAAATGCAGTATGAATTTCAAACGAAGAACCTAAAGACTTCGAATATTCAGGCCATTCTTCCTTATATAAGAAGTCTTCATTTTCATTTCTACAACCGTAGAACAAAACCGTTGGTCCGATCTTATGATCATTCTTCTTTTGGATCACTCTTTCTCTAACAAAACCTCTAAATGGAGCAACACCGGTACCAGGACCGATCATAATCACAGGTACGGAAGTGCTGCTAGGCAATTTAAAGGTGGATCTTCTAACGTGAACTGGAAGCTTATAGTTGGAGTATTTGCCTCTAGGACCCTTCAAGTCATAAGTAACTAATGGTTTTTCTCCGGTCTTGTTTTGATCAATATCAATGTTCTTCAACAAGTTGGTAACAACACCAGAAATAACACGGCCTTCGATGTGTTCTGCCTCAACAACTGCAGTAATGTTAATAGATGTCTTTTCCGACAAAGAAGACGAGGAGATAGAGTAGTAACGTGGTTGCAAATGCGACACAGATTCAATGACAAACTCAAATGGAACATCGGTCCAAGGTTTACCATTAGAAATTTTTAATAAAGCTTCAGCAATATTGTATTTATGAGCATGGACTTGCTCAGCAAAAGCAGCCTTATCGTTACCAAGAGCAAGCAGCTCCTTCTTGGATTTTTCATCCGGAGCAAAGCCAGCTATAGTCAAGATTAACTGTCTGGAGATTGGACCACTAATTTCCAAGTGATGTCTAATAACTGCACCGTAAGTAATTGGGGTGTGGAATGGGATGGAGACAGTCGAGTCTAAAGATTTCAATTCGAAAACGGTATCCAACTTGTCTTCCAAGCCAAAAGCTTTGGCAAATATTTCTATATTTTGGTCAGAGTTGGATGGCCATACGGCCAAGTGGTCACCAGTGGAGTATCTCAAGTTAGATGCAGAAATGTCAAATTCTGCATGGACACAAGATCTTTCCTTAGAATTGAACAATTCTTTGGAAGATGAAATTGTGGCCAAATAAGGGTGAGTATTATCGAAAGGACCTTTAGTCAAGTCAGAGGTACCCAAAACATGTTTTTCGTTTGGTTCACCAAGAGAAACAGACGAATCACTGGCGGTTAAGAATTCACTTTCCGTGAGTTTCAAAGAGGGTTCGTAGGACATTTCACGTTCATCCAAGTTTAAATCGTTTTTCAAGGATTCAATAACCTTGTCTTTCCAAGCCAAGTAATCTTCATCCATAGAACCAATACCGTCGTCACCTTGGCCGTAATCGGCGAATCTTTCAGCTCCCAAGGCCTCCAATTTCTCGTCTACTTTGATACCAATGGCGTTGAAAAACTCGTAGGTAGAGTTACCTAATCCAAACACGGTATATTTGATGTTAGATAAAGTGTCGGCTTCATTTTCCAAATATGAAATGAACTCGTTGGCATTGTCAGTGGGTTCACCTTCACCATAGGTGGCCATCAAAAAGAAGGATAACACGTCGTCACCGAGTTCATTGAAGTTATCGAACTCATAATCGGCAAAGTCGACTGTCATTGTTTTCAAGCCAAACTTGGAAGATAATTCTTTCAGCAACTTGGAAGCATAGTCTTCGGCCGTCCCCGTTTGGGAACCGTAGAACACGATGGCGTTTTTGTTATTCGACTTGACCTTATCCACCAAATTCCGAGACGAAATACCATCCGTTGGAAGAAATCCACCCTCGCTATTATCAGAAGGGAAGAATTGAGTTTTGGCGTAGTAAGCCAACACAGCGACCGCCAAAGCTACCAACACGGTGTAATCCAAAGTAGTCAAAGCCATGATACGTATTTGTTGTAACGAAGGGACAGTGGTTAAATCAATCAGATGAATGTGATGATACCGTGAAAAAAAAATGAAGTAATTGGAAACTTGTTCAAATGAATCAGGCAACGAAATGTTATGCGAAAATGGATGTTGAGGCTCAACAGATCAACAACTTTATGTGAGAAATAACCGGGGTACGAGGTCCGATCAAGAATTCAATGAGAATATAGGAAAGCAAACCAAGCAATATAGAGATGATGACGGTTGATAGTTGATCCAAAAATCACAGCAGCAACTACGTTTGCATTTATATAGCGGTGTGGTGGCAGATCATGTTGATACTCCAATCTGTATATAGGCAAGCCAGGGTTCAGCGTTCCTGTGATAATGGCTAAATGCTCTGGCCAAGACGTGGCGTGGGGGACACCAGGGGACGCAAAAAATTGTTGAAGTCCATGAAAAGAGCAAACAACGATGTGTCTAAGCTTCAGAGTCCATGGTCTACGGTCTAACGAGTGTTCGAATACGGGAGGACTGGGGTTGTTACTGATAGTCTGGACTATTTGGTAAGTGGTGTTCATGGTGAGATAGCGCGCATGGCTAGAATAGGATATGGATCGCGGAATTCATTTTGGACTTAATCTTCAGCTCCGAGGTGGGGCCAGGAACTCAGAAATTTAGAACAAGGGGCATAGATTGGTCCTGGAAACGGTACAATTATACCAAGTATTTTGGTGTGAAAGAAAAAAGTGTAAGGGTATACCCTTTAGATACTATTTAGTGTTTGATGTATTTACTATATCAAGGTATTGATAAGAATAGTACACCACTTTTGACTCAACATTTCCATAATTCGCAACAATAGCCGGCTAGTGGGGTCAACAACCCAACCTTCGCCACTATTTATCCGTACACTGCTGATTCAGTGATGGGGTTGTGGAGCGAAAGTTTAGACCATGTGAAAAATTGACATGAAACTGGCACATTTGGAAGTCTCCGAGACTCGCACGAGACGTTGATCTAACTAAACTTGCTGAACAATAAGAACGTCACTAAAATACCAATGATGACAGAGTATGACAAGGTGACTTAACTCTTGATACAAATAGCACATTCACTTTTCAGTCCCTTAATCTAGAATCAATGTCTTGATCTCTTTAATTTATTCGTTTTGCTCGTAATCGTTTGCTCATTCTGCCTTCACCACTATCTCACTCTCTCGAGAGACGGGAGTCGAAACCTCTGATGCAACCAATTGTTTTGCTATTTCGCTCTCTTCGCCATAAACCCTCTCAATAGTAACCCATGTTTGTTCCGCAACCACTGCATCAAAATCTTCTCCATAAACCTCTTTGACAAACGCAAACACCGACGCAGGTGTAAACTCCACCAACGCTCTTCTTCCAAGAGTGTATGTGACGATACCTTCCGTGGCTTGCTTGACAACATACTCTTTCCGGGTGATCTCTGCCATAAAATCCGCCAAGTTCATACTGTAGTTACTATTACGTGAAGTCAACTCCTCATTGATCCCAAAATTATTGAGCGATGAAATCAATTCATTCTCTTGCAAGTTGTTCTCTGATAGTATCAAGAGTGATACCACAAGAGTCATGATGCCAGTTTTAACCAAGTCTTGGTTTGTACCTGGGGTCTCAGTTTTGGCATATTTCGGAAGAAAATACCGATCATCAGTAGAGTTCCTCCCATTATTCACCACAAATTTATCTGATTGCCATATTTCCGCTAGTACTGTTCTGGTACCTTGCTCCAAGTTATTGACCAATGCATAGGGCTGTTTTGGTTTTCCCTTAGGTTTCTTGGGCTTGGATGCGGTGGCGGTGTTGTTATTGGTATTGTTGTCCTTTAGTAAGGGTGTTTCCACCAATGTCATCCCGTAGACTTCCTCCAACTCTGCCTTCACTTCCTTTATCACACGATCAAACTGGAACCGGCGGCTGGTGATGTACTGTGTGATGTTTTCTCTTCGTATGAATTGACCTTTGGCTTCTTTGGAAAGCACGACCCTGACCAAATGATACACCACATCTTTAAGATCATGGTCCTCATCCAAATCTTTAGGACTTTCCGGTGCTACACTATTCGGTACAGATAAGTCTTCATTGGTCGTTGAGTTTTCAGCACTAGTGTTCTTTTCTTCCTCCTCTGCTTCTTCGATTTGGGTCTGTCTTCTGCTACGTTTGGCCATCTTTGCTTGGTGGTTGGTCCTTATCGATCTGTTTTGGTTCAACTTTTCATTACGCGTTTTTCACTAACGCCATAAACAGAATCTTGCTTAATGAAGTATATATGAAGTAACGCTATGCGACGAAATCGATGTTCTTTTGGACAAGAAAGTGGGAGATTTGGGCAAGCTATAACATGAGCAGATAAGGACTCTTAATTATCACTTGAGAGAAGCTTGAGGGAATCATCGTACCAGCTTAGTGTTCTCTCATAGCTAGAATACACTATAATAATCTTTTTGCAGTTATCTTTTGGTTGTATATCAACGCCAAACCAATAATTCACCCTCCGTTTCATGTTTTACATACTACTACTAAGCAAATGACTATGGGCTGTTTCTCCTCATTTTGTTAAAACAATCTGGCCCCTCTCTATTTAAATACTATGTGAGACTCCTCTTTCTCATCTGAGTGTTTTGGGTGCAATAATTCTCAATATTTAAGGTTCCAAATTTCACAGCCAAACTTATATTACTTCTTTATACAACATACGTTGAACAACACCCCACAAAGATCATTTACAGCTATCAGCTCCAATACCAAAGCACGAATTGTCTTAAACATGGATTCAGGAGCAGCTCCGTATTCAGCCTGTGAAGTCCCACGGTCTTTCCCTCAGTTTCACCTTCCTGATTATACCGCCTTTAAAAATCGAAACCAGCACAATCCAATTGATATCAAGCCCGAATTCACTTTAGACTTGGACCAAGAGCTCTTCGGTCCAGCTAATGAGGTGGAAGCCCAAGTATTCCAAACTCAGGCTCAAATCTACCACCCCCAGTTGAACAATGTTTCCATTAGCGAGTTCCCGCCCAACTTCAACCCTCGAAAAGCTCCCAACATGACCGCCAAAGAGAAGGTTCTGAAGTGGATACTCCAGGTCCCTTGTCATGCGAATGAGTACGAAGACATACTCATGGATTGTTATCCTGGTGTTATTGGCTATGCAAGTTCCTCTAGTGATGAAGAAGAAATCGACCTTACTGAAATCGATGCCATACTTGAACTTCAATCACGAAGAATCACCCGCCATACCATGAGAGCATACATTAACGAATTAGAGCCATTTGCCCGCAATTCCGAAGGAGTAGAAGTCGAAGATGAAGTAGAAGCGGAGGAGGAGGAAGACTACCTTGAAAGCGAAGAAAATGTTTACCCCGAAGACCTTCGTAATGGAACTTACGAAGTTAGTCCTAGAAAGAAGGGAGAATATCTAATGAAAGTATTGCTCTGATACTAATGAACTTTATTAAATTGTAAATCTATAAGAATAATTCAAGCTCTTGCACCGTGTAGTCAATGGATTCATCATTCAGTAGTGTTTCTATTCTTGGATAATATGGAACCAATGCATCACTATTCTGCGAATATGCCGAGTTATACATCTTCCAATAAGGTTGTCTTACCTTTCTAGCTGGATGAAATAATCCCGCCCAGATATAATTCGAAAAGGAACCAATTCCCAAGACTATTCTCACAGCATCAATACTTTCAAGGATTCTGGCAATGACATGAGGGGATGTCTCATAAATATTTGGTAAAAGTAAATTCAAAAAGTGGATGAATACTTGATGGTAATTGTCATTGGTCAATCCAACACAATTCAACGCCATGTGTTTGATGACAGTAGCAGCAGTTTGTCGATGGACTTGATCCTTGTCAGTCAAAGCATCTTCAAGTAGTGGAGCAATAGCAAAGAGATAGTCTTTTGCCATACTACCATCTATATATTCAAACAAGAAACTCAAAGCTTTCAACACACCGTTCTGTACATTCTTTTCCGGGATCCGATATTCGTTCATTATTGCCGGAAGAACGGTAAACGGAGCACATGTTTCAGCTACGATACCAATTGCAACTGCTGTACAGACTCTCAACTGACGCTCCTGTACCCTCAAATTGTTCAACAACATCACTATCACATCCTGAGGTCCAATGGTTTTTGCAATATACCCAAAAGTATCATTGGCAGCAACTCTTATTCTCTTTCTTGTAGACTTGAGCATTTCGAGCAACTCAAAGGAAATACGCATCCATTCCTTGGCATTGATGGTCTCTGAATTCTTCTGGGCTATCAATCCTACCAATTTGATACACGCCTCTTGCACCTTTTCTTGCCTATTTTTCAAGATTGGTGTTAACGTTGGAAGAATTTGATTGACAGATGGATTGGACATCACATACAAAGTAGCTTTATCTACTGAATCGATACATGAGTGCAATGCGCTGATGATTGAACCCAAAACTTCTGGGTATACTTCACCTAAGGATTCGTATAGAATCAAGATCAATTTGCACAAAACATCATCATTATCATCAGAACATTGCTTAATAACGGGAGCCACGAGAGCTATTAACTCTGCAGCTTGTTGTCTCGTTTCAGGCTCCAGATTTTTCAAACGATACAAAATGGTACTTATGATAGAATCCATATGCGGTTTCAATCTAACATTTAATGCCTTCGCAACACTACCAAGTGCTTGCAAGTAGATACCATGATGGATTGTTTGTTCTTGAAATGCAAAAAGAACACCATCCACCAATTTGAGTTCGAGTTGGGAATCTAAGCCTATAAGATTATCTGGGTTGGAAGATATCATTTTGTGAATAGCTTCTGCAGCCATTTTTCTCAACAGCTCATTGCTGTCCTTCGTATAGATAACGATAAATTCTAAGACCTCTAAGAACTCAAACTTCTTTGCGATTTCAGCAGTAGCTTCAACTACCAATCTGGTCAACTGAGAAGAGTCAGAAGCAGTTCTTCTATTCCAAAATGTTCTTAAAAAGGGCTTTAAAATCTCGCTTTCATAATTTGAAATGATCTGTCTTGATAAAGGTAAGCTGATCAATATTCTCAATATAGTTTTTCTCATATCTTCATCGGGAGAGCTAAATTCTCTGGTTAGAACCGTTACAAGCTCCTTACTATAATAGTTGGCATACTCTTCATAATTCGAATCATGAACCATTAGAGGGATTATAGCACCAATACATTTTAGGAAACTGGCTAATCCTTTACCTCTGTGCTTTCTCAAACTTATCCAAACAGGTTCAAGAATATTTTCGAATGACTCAATACCGTATGGATTCACATTCTCAGCTAGTTGGGCCAATGTTAATGCAGTTATGGTTCTGACCTGTAGAACATCATCGGTTATAGCGGGGGTCAAAGCTTCGACCATTTGGGTTAAGTAAGGAAGAATCGAGTTTCCATTACCTCCCCCTAATAGTATACAGAGTTGCTGAATAATTTTTATTCCCGTGTGTCTTGCAGTCCAATTTTTGGACTTAATAACTGCTTTCAAAAAAGGAAGAAACACCACCATACCTAAAGTGTTTGCAACAATCGCGAAGACCCGCGAAGTAATATTTCTGACATATTCATCCACATGATCAAGGTCTGGTCTTAATGTAGAAATCATATTAGCCAATCCAGCGGCTTTAGTTAAATTGGAAATGATTTCTCTTGCCTCTAATCTTAACGTGAAATCTTCATCAATCAATAATGGAGAAATAATCACCAAGATCTTGTGCGTATAAGGTCGTATTTGATCGTCCAACTGGTAAAGAACTCTTCCTACAAGTTTCACCAATAAATGTCTTTCTTGATCATCTAAGTTGGGTTCAAGTAGTAATGGCAAGATCTGATTAAACAATACTTTTGGACCGAACTTTCTAGCGTTATCTGTCAATTGACGCAAGGATCTCTTACGGGCGATTTGAGAACCATTTTTAATCTTGAGTAACAATTTCATTACTTCTATTTCTTTCTTTCCTTCCACGGACACATCTGTATTTGTTTGGTTTATTAATTTTCCAAAATATTTCATATCTTCTTGTTTAAAGAATTGAAGACCTGATACTCCTGGTATATCGGATGGTATTTGATTGTTAATTGTTAGTGTATTTTGATACTGATCACTCGATGATGGGGGGACATAGAAATCTTCTGATGCTTCAGAAACATCTGGAGCTTTGTTATCTTCTATCGGTACGTATCCAGATGGCACATCTATTTTGACATATCCTGGAGGAAGAATTTTGGCAAGAATATCGTCAGTCAATGGTATACCATTGACTATCGGCACCTTTTTTTCAAGGCTTAATATCTTCAGGACCAACACATTTTGATCTTCCTTGACTTCCTCTATGACATCATCGTTGTTTTGTTCTTTCTTATTCTGTTCATATTCTTCTGGTGTGACATCCCAACGTCGTTTCCTAATTCTGTGTGAAGCCAGGCCCAATTGTCGGAATAGTTGATCGGCCTGTTTCTTTGCTAATTCTCGAGCTTCCTCTGCCTGCTCTTCTTCTGTTGGTTTTCTATCTTCGAGTTCTCGTTGTTCTTTTTCAATCAAGCGTTTGATTCGTTGCTCCTCTCTCTCAAATTCTCTCTCTTCCATGATTTCTTTGTAGGTCTTGGTGTTGTCCATATCCAAGTCAACCTTCCGGTTGTATTTTCTTTGCTGGTATTCATTCTTGGTCAAGTTTTGTTGTATATCTCTAGACAGTATTGAATCTTCTTCTCTATGTTCACCTCTTATTTCGGTAGCAAGAGCTGTAGGAATGGTATAATTGCCAACCAAGTTGTGTTTCTTCTGTGATTCCGAGACCATGGCTTGAATTTGATGACTAACAGACTATTCGCTTTTTCCCCTAGTTTCCTTTAAGCATGTCCTTGTAGATTATTTACATATATATTCTATGATTATTATCATGATGAGTCGTGCGACATCTCAAAGATCGCTCCATGATTAATCACAACTCCATTCACTCCTCTACCACATACTATTTACTCACAACTGTATCTGGCCTCGTTCACCCATTTGAGTAGCCAATTATCCCAATGTCCTCGCAATCTTCACTAGTCCTTATCAATCGACTTTTGGCCCTAAAGGAGAATTCCCCATTCATACTCATTCTCGATTCTTTAACTCAATCATCTCATCATCTCATCAATACATTTGCAGCTAAATCATCGAGTCCAAAATCGATCTACTTATCCTACGAGACCGTGAACCGCCCTTCATATGCCACAGGCTTCTTGGATTGTACCAGATTACTGCCCCAACAAGTTGCCGCAGCTTTAGCAAAAGAAATTGCAGAAACTCCATCCTCGTTGTCTAAAACTTTGGTAATAATTGATTCCTTGAATTATATCCCCACCCATGAATTGACTCTCTTTGTTTCAAGCCTTATAAATCCTTCCATCACCTTGGTGGGAGCCTTCCATACCAATTGTCCTCAGGTCAATCCCACAATCATCAATTATCCTAGTCCAATAAGTCTTCTCTCATTCATTGCAAGTTCGATTTTTGAAGTAGATCCTCTTCATGTCAAGGGCAATGTCGATGAAGAAACACTCGAAGAAAAGTTGAGCAAATTGAATTTCCCTATAAAGTCCTCCCTTAATGACCCTATCTTCAAAATAGTCTTGACTAATAGAAGGAAATCAGGACGTTCTTTAATCTACAACTATACATTGAATGCCATTACTCATGAAATTGAAGTATTCAAACAAAATCAAGCAACCATAGATCCAGAGGACGAGAGTTTGTTGAAAGACTTAACTACTTTCAACCTAACTACCAACTCAAAACAAAGATTGGCCAGAGAGCAAGTGGACCTCCCCTACTTGCAAGCTCAAGAAGCGTTGGGCTCTTCCGGTGGTGCAATAGTCTATGAATTTGAAAAGGATGACGATTACGATGAAGAGGACCCATATGAGGATCCTTTTTAGTGGTAATGACAACAAAACACTTAATGAGCGTAGCCTTTAAATTTAATGATATATTAATTCACCAAGTGTTTGGCATGTAGAGGTTGATTATATAAATTTTCTCACCAAAGCCTTGACTCTTTGAATCTTACCTCTGAACTTAGTAGCAATTTTGCTGGCCTTACTGCCCTCCGAAAGCTTTTCCAATTCAGCTTCAGTGATAACCTTCTTCGTCAACAAATTAAATATACTTCCAAATGCAAGTGACATGACTGTACATGTCAAAATAATAACATTGTATGGCATTGAGAAATCTGGGGTAGGAAGTGTTAACAAAAGACTGGTGGATCTGAACTCGTAGTAGCTGTTTTTAGATGCATCCAAAACTGAAATCACAGCTGGTTCAATGGCAAACCCGTGGTTAGCATCTGGTGGATACTCATGATATAACAACAAGGATTTGTCAAACTGATACGTCAAGATCAACGTCAGTTGGGGAGGTAAAGAGAATAAGAATTCCAAATGTGATGGTCTCTTTCTATCCACAGCAGGATTGAAGTGTCTGCTCTTGATATACAACGATTCGTCGTCAACGTCATGGGAACCGGTTCCGTCTTGAATCTTCACTGTTAAAGTATTCAAATATAACCTCATAAACCACGGGAGAGTTTCGAAATAATTGAAGTCGACAGCTTCAGATTGCGAAGGATTAGTGAATGCTATCCGGAATCCACCTTTGTCCAACGAGTATCCTGTAAGAGAACGGGAGACATATAATGGAGGTTTCACAACTGGTGCTGTGAATGTGCTATCCTTTGTAGTAAATTCAATGTTGAATGTACCCTCTGTATCTATAAATTTATTGATGATGTCCTTTTTATAACCTGAAACGGTCCAAGTAACAATGCTTTGCTCGTGCTCCTTGTGGAATTGCACATCCCAATGATTGGAATCTATTTCCAAGTTAATTGCTGAAGATTCAGGATCATCGATGAATGCAGGACCCTTGATTTTTCTGCCATAGATTGTTTCCAAACTCCATTTAAGATCAGTGGCATCATCTAGTGGGAGACATTGCCAAATATTGTGAGGCTTGGATGAATCACAACGTAATTTTTCACCAGGGGTGGGTTTAGGAAGACCACCTTCTTGCTTCTTCCTAATTGATCTAGTTATATCTACCACTGCATCTACCGATTGGTGCATTTGCAAGTTACAGGAGGTTGAGGTGCACTTAGTGGTAATATCAATCGACATTCCATGCCATAATGAGTCGAAAACCTTGTGACCATCCAACAATGATGAGATTCCTGCCTTGCCTCGGGTGGGTAAGAGTTTTAAAAACGGAGTCAAGTTTTCAGTACAGATTGGCTCACTAGGCAATGCCGCACGCAACAAATACAACTTATTGTTGGTGTCCAGAACGTGACTGGTTGGACGTTCTGATGCAAAGCGAGGGAATGAGGTGATTGAATCATCAATGAAATTCAAGGAAGCACAGAAGAATCCGGAAAGTGTCTTAGACAATTTGAGCCAGCTCTTTCTGGCACTTTCACCATCGGGGGCCTCGATCACCGCCCATAATTCCACTCCTGTTCCTCCACTCAGCAGTCCATTGTTGGGAAGTTGGCCCCATGATTCGGAATCCCACCAACCTTGGGTGAACCTTAAGTGTAATTCTCTGGTGTTGGTGGATTCTAGGATGGGACCAAGAGCACGTGGGAAATAGGAGTAGTGTTTCGCGTTGGTGGTCTCATGGGAGTCGGATGTGGGGTCGTGGTAAATGAGGTCGAATGGTTGTGACTCGATGTTGAATTGGAAAGATGTAAGAAGGGTATTCTTGGGTAAAGGTTTGAGATCTAGACTCTCGTTGTAATACTGATGAGCAGCCACTCTTACGGACAGTGTAGCCACCAATAGTATCACTAGTCTTATTAGATGGACCATGGTGAGTAGCTGGTCCTTGTTAATGACCGACAAGAAGTAAAATAATACCGGATGTTGAATGAAAACTTAAGATCTTGAAGTTTAAATGTATAGGTGTTCAACTAAGAGATGAAATGTCGTGAATGAATAAGCGCGCGCATTAGCTTGGAGATCACATTTAGTATGGTGAGATGATCTTCAAACCGCGTTGTTTACACGACATTTGTGCGACATTAGATGATGATATTGTCTTTATCTACTAAAGTAAATAAAACTAGATATAGACTTCGTCCAAGGTCCTTCAAAGTTTATCAAAATGCCGTTTGGTCATCATGTCCCCGAGGCAGCAGTCTTAGAGGACCACAAAGAAAACATCGTACCCCTACCGGGAGGTCGTTCTGCGTCGAAGCTAAGTAGTAGCTTGAAAAGCTCCTCAAAATCGAACTTATACCATAAAGAACTTCTTAGGAAAGAACGGGACACCTACGAAGAAACTTTACGTAACCTCGATGAATTGGATGATCCTCTTCAAATGTTCGTGGAATATATCCATTGGACTCATACAAATTATCCCCAAGGAAGCAATACTGAAAGTGGACTACTTACGCTTTTAGAAAGGTGTACGTCCTATTTTAGAGATGTGGTTCATTACAAAAACGACCCTCGTTATTTGAAGGTGTGGTTGGAATACACCAACTACTCTGATGCTCCTCGTGATATCTTTGTCTACTTGGCAAGAAAAGATATTGGAAATCAATTAGCTCTCTACTATGAAGAGTTTGCCAACTACTTGGAATTGAACGGTAAAGAGAGCGACGCAAGACAAATTTACGAATTGGGAATAGAGAGCAAAGCAAGGCCAATAGTACGCCTCCAAAGATCATTTGAAAGATTTAAACAGAGAGTAGAAGGATCTCCTCCCTCCCAAGATGCAGTTAGTGCGCCTGCGATACGAAATGCTTTGGCTATCAAAAGAGGAGAATCAGTGTCCCTGGTGGATAATGAAGAAACATCACGTAAAAAACCCAAAATGGAGATATTTAAAGATGACACAGTTCAAGATCAAAGCGTGCTTTACTCGATATTTAATTCCACCAATGAGTTACATGACCTAGGCTCAATAAAGTCTAGAATAAAGGAGAATACAATTCAATCAAAACCATGGTCTGGAGAAGTTTTGAAACAAAGAGTTGCTCTCGAAAGACAAAGCTCGTCTTCTGGCTCTTCAGCAAAATTCCAAGTTTTCAGAGATTTCGAAACCAGTTCATTCCCCCCTCAAGACGAACCAAGGATTTGTCAAAGTACTGAAGTTGGACTCGATGGAACTGTTCATACTATAATTAGAACCCCAGGAAAGAGAACTGAAAAAGTGTTTATCAACATTGAATTATTATACCCCCATTTGGGAGAGGAGTTTTGTATGGAAGAAATTTTAGCAATGAACAGAATGTCTGTTGCCAGACCCATTGAGAACGAAACACTTTCAAATGGAAATATTCTACAACGGAGTCGAGAAGTTGATCAAACCGTTGAAGAAACTTCGGTTAAACAAGACAAAAGACTATACCAAAGGCCTTTAGAAGCCGCTAATGATCACGACATATTCCCAACACCTAACGAGATACAATCATCACAAACACCCCAACATTCCACATTCCACAAGGACGGTGAAAACACGCATACTTTCATAATACCTTTGAGAGATGAAACAGACGATACTATGTCTCTGAGACACGAGCGTCCTCATTCACCAACAATAACCATGTTTTCGAGAATGGCGAATAATGAGGTCATGAACATGTTCAATGATGCTGCCCAAAATTTGATCTCAGATGACGAAGAAGATCACAGATTGGATGAAGACAATATGACAAGCACCAACTATGAAGGTTTTGTAACTGAAACTATACAGGTACCAATTGACTCCAAGCCACTAGAGAGAATTGAAACCCCTCCAACGGATCACGAAAGCCATGGGGAAAACAGCTCTCCGTTTGTTGAACAACCGTCATTTAATGTGTCTACTCCTAGACTTGTTAATCCAGTTGATATCCAGATACGGGCTCAGTTATTGAATGCATTGTCCATCCCATTAAATGTTTATCCGGGATATAATGAGGACGCCAACAAATCAATTTCGAAGATGCAATTGTTCAAAGAAATCACCAATAAACAAAGTAAGTCCATTTCCAAGGGGTCTCTGAGTGCGATGCTTGACTTTTGTGGTGATGAAATATACTGCTTGAGACACGAATTAGGTAGAGGGGGATATGGCTGCGTTTATTTGATTGAAACTGGGACCACGGGGGAATTGAAAGCTTTGAAAGTGGAGGCACCGTCATCCAAATGGGAATTTTATATCTTGAGCCAAATATACCGCCGATTAATAGGGAAGGATAAATCTATATCTTCACTTATCGTCAAACCGGATTCGTTTTTTTACTTCAAAGATGAAAGTTTCCTTCTTATGGACTTCTTTAGCCAAGGTACAATACTAGATGTGATAAATCATTATAAAGATAAAGGCCTGAACATGGAAGAAGTACTATGCATTCATTTGACTGTCGAGCTATTGAAATCTGTTGAAACTTTGCATAGTATTGGGATACTTCATGGTGACTTGAAAGCAGACAATTGCATGATGAGACTCGGGTCCTCCAAAGACAACGAGCAATTAACAGAGACTTATAGCATTGAAAAATCAAGTCCTTGGACGGAGAAAAGCATTACGCTCATTGACTTTGGAAGAGCTATCGACTTGTCTTTGTTCAATGAAAATGTTCAATTCATAAGTGATTGGAAAGCAGATGAACAGGATTGCCCTCAAATGAATGATCATAAGCCTTGGAGTTATGAGGCTGACTACTATGGTTTGGCCAGTATTATACACACCATGTTATTTGGATCGTATATCAAGATAAAAAGAGAATCATTAAATGGTCATGTTGTATTGGAAAACTCGTTCAAAAGGTACTGGCAACAAGAGCTATGGATACCGCTTATGGACTTATTGTTGAATCCGTACGAAGCTGATGCAACTTTCAAGAAACCTATTATAGATGAATTGAAATTGCACCGCTTGAAATTTCAAGACTGGTTGGTTCAATATTCCAAACCAAAAAACTTAAGAAGAGTGATTGATACCTTAGAACATGAGCTTAATATGGCCAATAAGAAAAGAATTGGGTAGGAATTTGAGGCTGCCTTACAAGTTAGATAATAAATTTCAGATATGCAAATGTGATGTATTGATACTTAATGAACAGCCATGAATCTAATCTATATGATCTTTTCAAAGTAAGCTACTTTGTATAATGTACATTTCTAATTAACTCTAAATCGCCTCCTCCTCTCTTCGTAAATTTGACAATCTCTCGTCTATAATAGCATCAACATCTTGATCAACTTCAGTAGAAGATGTATTTTTTCGTTTCAAGATTTTGGCTATTTTCCATGCCTTACTTCTCTGCTTCATTTTCACTCTCTTACCACTAGGCAATATTTCATATCCTTCCTCATCAAGAAACTGATGATCAAAATCAGATCCAAACACAGCTTTACCATCTCCGCTAGGAGGAAGTTCGTATTCCGTCGTATGTGTACCTGCCCTTTTCCTGTTACTAGCTGAATTCGTGGCATTCAATCCATCAGTTGTGTGCTTAGTGATATCAGAACTCTTTGAGAGCCCTAGAGCGAACGTAGCCTTACCAATAAGGCGTAAAATTCCAATTCTTGTAGTAGATGGGTCTCTTTTAAAAGTCCAACCTTGGTGAAGTTCAGAATAAGCTCTTTGTTCGAATAGCTTTCTGAAGTACATATCCTTTTCATAAACCCGAAAAATTTCATCGTCATTTGGCTTAATCAAGAATTTAAAGACCTTGATCAAGATATCAAATAAGATTGCAACAACAGTTAAAGCTAGAACAGTAGCCCACCAACTTTGATCTTGCCCCCAGGTGAGTAGGCCATAAGAGACAAAATAAATTGGTGAATCCTTGGAGCGGTATAGTAACATGATAATAACATTCCATATACCATACCCTCCCACAGATATGATGAATGCTGCAAAGGCTACCCATTGACGATTTTGCATCTCGAGGAATTCACATTTCACATTGATCAAAATATTCAATACTGTGAATAACATTGTGCCAAGAGGAAATACTGAGTTGTCCTTCAATGCAGTATTACCCCAAACGAAAGTAGAAAGGAAAGACAAACCAACACTTTGGAATGTAGCCAATATCATCCATGAAATGAATATTTTCAAGTTGAAGCCTTGATATAGTCTTCCTTTTTTGTACAACTCAGGCACGGCCAATAATGTAGCTGGTTTCAAATCTTTATCGAACATCCCAATGCATAAAACTGGCAAGGATGTGAATAAAGTATTGAACATAGATAGCGACCAACTCTCATACATGGATGATCCTGAGAATAATGTTGTTCTTTGGTAGACACATTGAGTCAAATAGAATAACAATTCTTTGTAAAATGTACAAAGTACAAACTTGGATGTTCGTATATAATTGTACCGTCCATTAACAAGTAATAACTTAAGAAGAAATCTGAATTGAGCGATGGAGTAATCAGCAGACCTGGCAGCTTGAAGCCCCTCCTTGCCTGTAATTCCGACACCAATATCTGCACTTTGTATCATAGCGATATCATTTGCACCATCACCTATGGCCAAAGTGACCGATTTTTTATTCATTTTTCTTACGGCACTCACCAAACTTGCCTTTTGAGATGGTGAAGCACGACAACAGATTGTTGAGTCGACCTGGATACAAAGGTCAAGAAACAAACTATGCAATGTAGGATCATTCTCAACATCAGTTAGTGTTGAGCCATCAATAACGAGTACACAATGAGCTACACTTCCTGATTGTATTTCCTGACTCGCGGAGGTAATTCTATCCATCAAATAGTCTGTACCTTCGTCATTAGATAATACAACCACTGTAGAGTAATCCTTAATCAAGGTACATGAGTATCCGATATTGATCGCCGTTTCTCTCTTGTCGCCTGTAAGCATCCACATCTTTATACCAGCTCTTCTCAACTTTTCTATGGCTTCGCTTACACCATCTTGAAGTTTATCTTCAATTGCAGTTGCGCCAACCAACTCGAAAGATGTTTCAATCTTTGCACCAACTTCTTCCACTTTCTTAGACCGATCCACTAATGCAGTTTTAGCTTCTGCATAATCTTGAGACCATTTTTCAAATTCTGCTTTGTCTAACCACTTGAATGCATAAAGTAAAGTTCTAAGACCTTCTGTTGAAAATTCTTCAATGTGCTCCAATGTTTTCTCAATGAGAAACTCGTCATTTACTAATAGTTTATCGTTTGGGATGATTTTGGAAACTTCTTTCACTCCATTACTTTGTCCTGTCTTTCCCGTTATGAGATCATAAGATTCCTGATCCAAACTATAGCGCTTGGCTTGTTGGATGTGTAATGATTTTCGGGCTTTAGATGCAATACTTGCAAGTTCGCTCTCTTCTTTATTTTGAAAAGCCCCATCAATGGAAAGTCTTTGATCAATGCTCTGGACTCCTCCAATACTTTGTCGCAAAGAACTCAAGGACACTCTTGAGTCATCTTGTGATACGCGGGATTGTAATACGACCTCTGCTTCCATGGTTCTTCTATCTGCAGAATTCAATGTGATTTGTTTAGCCTTGGCTTTTGCCAAATCTGCGAGCTTAAGCTTCTCTAAGATGATGTTATCTGCCCCTTTACAGATTACGCAAATTCTGTGATCAGGAAATTTAACAACAACAGACATTCTCTTTCTAACAGACGAGAATTCAATCACTTCCAAAATCTCGTAAATTTCCAATTTTGGCTTCCCTTCAAACCCATTAGGGTATGTTTTGATGGTAACATTTTTGTTCTGTCTGTCAAATACGACAAAGCCTAAATCTCGAGCCGCTTGAACTAATGCCAAATCATCTGGAGATGCAGCCTGATACTCGATGTTTCCGTCTTCTTCACAATTTTCTTCATCATCATCTGGTAATGAAAATGATGATGAGCTTGAACTCATTCCTTGCTTAGTCTTACTTTGTTTCCTGGGTAAGCACGAGTTGCATAACGCGATTGTAAGTAAGAAGAATTTAGCCCTTTTGGCAAATAACGTTTGAGGATTCGTTTGTATGTGTTTGAGCAATTGCAAAGTTCCGCCCAGATTTTGATCCTTATGTGGGTGAGCCGTAGACTTCCATGTTTGATTAGAATTTAATTTCGATATTTCCAAAGACTCTCTAGCAATGTTGGCTGTATTGATTGATTTCAAGTCTAAACTTCCTTCTCTTCTCTCGTGATCAAAACTTTGTCTTGGAGATTTCGGATTCGCCGAGTTGATTTTCATTTGAGATAAAGGGGAAAATGGCTGGGTGTTAGGGTTTTCTCTTTCTTTTAAAATCAAATCCAAGTCGTGAATCCAACTAATTCCACAAACACTAAACTTTCTGAAGAGCATCAAGTTGTCAGTTAACGTTCCAGTTTTATCACTAAAAATGTATCCGACTTGGCCTAACTCTTCTAAGATTGTGGCTGTCTTTGCATCAGCAGGTGTATCACTTTCAACATGGTACATGTCAATATCAAATTGTAAGAAACAAAGTTGCATTACCTTGATAATTTCCATAGTAACATATAATGAAAGAGGGATCAAAGTGTTATACATTATAACGAACCCCATAAAAGTTGCAGCAACACCTGCATCCTCATTGTACAAGTACCAAGCCTTGTATCGAGTGCTTTGATACTGAAGTCTTTGAGCCATGGTTGAAAATGCAGATAAGAAAGCCACCACACATACCATAAAGAGAACGATGAAATTGATATTTCTCTGTAATTTTGGAGCCTTAGTTCTGGGATTTTTGAGATTATTCATTCTAATTTTAGTTTCTTCACCTGTGAATACAACCAAACCCAACATTGACTTGGTGTTTCTCAAAATACTACCTCTGTAGGCCACATTATCTGGTCCTAAGGGATACGTTTCTCCATCAAGGACAAACGAACCCTCAAAATTATAAAGATCGAGATTAGGATCCTCCACAGTTACCAAACCTTTAATATTTTTCAATCCCGGAACAGTTGCAATTCTTTTAGATATTTCTGTGTGTGGAGATTTCGATTTCAAATTAGTTTCTCCATCCAATGCCATTGTTTCAACGAATGCTTCTTGGGTTTCTTGATTGCTTGTTGCTAATAGGATTACATCTGCAGGTATCCATTCGTCTTCTTTGATTTTGACGATATCTCCAACTTTAACCTGGCTCCATTTGGTTGAATATTCTTTAAGGTTATATCTTTGCATGAGGTCTCTGTTGGTGAAATTGTTACGGATATCCAGATCAGACAACGAAGATGTTGGTGATAGCCCATGGACAGATGTTGCTTTTAAGCCATCAGGCTCCAAAAATGACCCGTCTCCCACATTCTGGTGTCCTGGAATTGATATGGTTTCTGTGGCAATTGTTCCTATTGAATGAATATCATAATTATTGTACTCTTCGTCCTCTTTAATTACACACGTCTTCTTGTTGTTTTCTTCTTTGTCGTGGCCATGCCTTTTCAAATCATCAAACCCTTCTCTTGCGATAGAGATTGACATGAAGATCAAAAGTGGAATGATTGTAGTATAATGACCAGTGGTGGACCATCCAGGGATCATTTGTGCAATTGCCACTACCATAAAGTAGCAGTTGGCAATCTTGGAAAATTGTGCTTTTAATTGTTTTGGAAGAAATGAATAGTAGGTGTACTTTGAGGATGTAGTAACATTATCTCTATATGGTTCGCTTGTTCTTTCATCTATGAATGCTTTTTTCTTCGGATCGTAGTAGTCATCCTGGAAATATTGATTGACTTGATGATGATTGATGCTTAAAGGAATGACTCTCCCTGCTTCTGTTGCTCCTAGATCTTTGTTGCCCAGTAATCTATTCTTCAATTCCAAAACCAGACGTAAGAATGTGTTGTTGGTGTTATACCGTTTCATCAAAGCTCTTTCTCTTTTAGATAAAAGAGATGCAGCATCATTATTCGACGATATCGTAGAAAGATGGGTGGTAGAACGACTCAAATTGGAATTGAGTACATTATATGGTTCATAGTGTTTAATCGCATAAGGTTCTCCCTCTGGGGGTTGTTCTACTTTGATTTGTGGGGGCTGCAATTCTGATAACTCGATAGTGGATTGTAATTCTGGAGTGTAGAGCACACTGGTTCGATGCGATTCACTACTGCTTCCTGGTACGATCCCTCGAGTGAACGACTCGGAACCATTTGATGCCGTATTATGCTGAGATCCATTTCCGGTGTCCACAGATGATGGTAAAGTGGGCGATGCTTGGGTGAGGATGGCTTTGTTGAAAAGCTGTGATCTAAGGGAAAGTCCTCTTTTTCTCCGGGGCTGGGTAGCTGGAAGGGGTAGCTGGTCGGAGTTTTGGTTTTGATTTTGATTTTGATTTTGATTTTGATTTCGATCTTGATTTGACATCGTGGTGGTAGTGGGGGCGATGAGATCAGAACTCAGGTGAGTTGGTGATTATCAAATGTGCCGATGGATCAATTTGATGATGTGTTGGTGTGAATTATTTGTTCTTTTTCGATTGTCGCAAAATCGTGATCCTATGAAGAACAGGGTTTCAAAGCAGTCTATGATCTGGTGAAGAGTCAAACCTCGAGGGGACCCCGGTAGATGCAAATCAAGTGGTGATGAATAACTTGTAGGTATGATTGGCTACCACCGACTGCGCCTTTGAAGAGTGCGATGAGAGGTTGATGGCTGTTGTCACGTAGACACGTCTAAAAAAAGCTGCTCCAGAGAATCGATAGAGGCTCAGTGTGAAATTTTGAGGGTCTGACCGTGACAATCTGGGGGTGGGACAATAGGGGAAGAAGAGCTGTGAATCACTGGTGAAGAGAAAGAGATAGGAAGAGTCAAGATGGGTGAAGGGTGGAGGGTGGAGAGAAAAAGGTGGAGCAGTGAGGAGTGAGGACAGAATTCTATTGGTGGTGAACGTTGCGAGACAACAAGGACTAAAAGCTTACCGACAATAATGCTACTGTTAGGTTGGGAGCGAGTCGACAATTACGGAGGTGGAAGTATGTGAGAGATGAACCAACGTGGAGATGCTGGGAGGCGTTGCTCGAGACACAACTCAATACGCTAATGATTGCAATAGCTGAAAGTCTTCATTTTGCCATGAAAAAATTACAGGTTCGTCTTCTTGGAGATTTGGCAACCCTTTGCAAAATTCACCCGAAAAGCAGGAAAAAAACATCTACTACGTAGCAATATCTAGTTGATTCATTCAATACCCCACTGTGATGGTCCTACCTCTGCAATACTCTCATTTACGCCAGTCTTGATCGATACTTTAAGCCTTCTTATTCCTACATTCCAATTACTGCGAAAAGTAACTTCTTATTGGTGGGGCCGCACAAGGCGAACATATCTATGTATAAATTATGCTTTTTGCACTCCAAAAAGATGTCAAGGAGCACTATGTTTCACGAAAAAGAGACTTCAACTCCAGTAACTCACAAGTTGATCTATGGCAAGGTCTTTGGAATGTACCAGACGTTAGGAGGACAAGTGTCTTTGGTGATGGAATCAATAGGCTTGTAGTCTCCGGTCAAGACTGCACCATGAAGGTTGTGGTAGTACCAAATTTCATCGATTGTTCCATTGAGACATCCAACGTAAACTTGCTTATCAGCGTGGTTCTTGGCTAAAGCCTTCTTCACATCAGACAACTTATACTGTTTGCTAAGAGTTGGCAAGATTCCGTCCTGTGCAAGGAACTGGTAGGTAGGCAAGTTTTTGAATAATTCAACGACCTTCTTGTAAAATGAAACAGTGTTTTCGTATCTGGTGTAGGTACCAGTGAAACACAGAGGCAACAAAGTATTCATACAAGTAGCATGTTTGTTGTATTCGTGTTCCCACAAACTGATCGATCCTCCATTAGGAACATTTGACTTGTCGTTGTTGACCCAGTAGTGGATCATGTAATCATAGAGTTCTGGCTCCTTGAAGGTGTCAACGATCACATGGGTGATGTTGTCCTTAGCATCACTGATTTCCAAGGCAGGATTACAGTTGGATCTGTAACTTCCGTCGCACAAATCATTCCATAATCCATGAATGGTGAATGAATGTTCAACATCAGACTGATTTTGCAACTCAGCTTCTGCAGCAGCGATCTTGGCGCTATCGTTCGATTTTGCAATCGCCAATAAACTTTGATCGAAATCCCAGAACTGGGTTTGCATCAACACACCGTAGTTCTCGAAACAACATTGGTCCTCTTCAGGGATGGCAGTGGTGTTGTGACATGAGAAGGCGTTGTAAGGACTGTCGAAGAATGACTTACAACTGACAACCGGATACTCGTTGGCTGCATCAGCCTCGGAGGCTGGGATATTGTTCACAACGTAGTACTCAGTGGTGGTTTTGACTATCGATGTGGTGGTGTATGTGGTACAAGCAGGAGTGATGGTAGTAACATAGGTAGTAGAAGAAGTGGTGGCAGCATTAATGGCTTGCAACAAAGTTGCAGCAACAGCAAGCGATTTCAACATTTTTCAACGAACGATCAAGGCTTAGTGATTCCATTTCTCCAACAAACGAAGGGACATAGCCTACATTATATACATAAGCGTATATTGTCCGGGGCCATTGAAATTTGGCTGCAATAGCCCTTGTCCACCTCTGCCTATCTGAATTTCGAGCCGTTTGTCTTAGTTAAGGTACCTCTATGCCTTTTCGGGATAACCCGCTTCACACCGGGCCCACGAGGATGGTTATTGTCCAAACCAACGAATAAATTAATTGAAAACGGTCTAATTGATGCAAAACCATCGTATGCCATTAAATTGACGTATATACGAGGGCCCAACGTCAAACGTGGGCAGTGGGGAAAGTGATGTTTTTGCAATAATTAAAAGATTAAACAATTGGGGGTCTCCATCGCACGGCAACACGAAGGTCGACTACGGCAATAGCGGGCCCAAAAAGAACTAAAAATTGCCCAAAGTTGCACTTTTCTACCCTAGATGCTGGTGATCGACCACTAGAGTGTTTACTATCGGGGATACGAGACTTTCTCCTACGGAAATTGTCGGATGAAGCGAATCAGATTGAACTGTCTAACATGTATATTTTTCATTATAAGCAGTGGCCCCTATATTATATGTAGGCTGCATGTTAGGGGTAATTACATACTATATTAATATGGAAACCATGTCTACCCAGCCTGTGGCTACTCTGTCGTCACCATTGGTTTGGTTCTTATTCTTTGCTTGTTGTTAAATTATTTCATCAAGCCTCTTTGCATAGATTGCATGGTCAGCATTGATAAGTCACTAAGCCATTACCTTTCCACCTGTCAAAAACAACCTGTCAAACCTGCTTCTCCAATCTTTTTCACTCCAGCTTGATCTCCTTCACTCACCCACTCTTCGAATCTCATGTTTTCGTTCATTTTTTGTTCCTCTCATCCTCGCACTTCTACTACAATCACTCATCGTATCATCATATATTCAGTTATATAGCGAACGTTCGTCCTTGATCCTTAGTCATCTTGGACCTATTGGGAAAGACCAATGACACCACAGGCAGGTCTACCACCGGCGTGTCCAGTGATCTTGGAGTCTTCGAAACCACCCTTACCGTAATCATCGGTACCCTCGTGGACGACGACGGTTCTACCAAGAATAGAGTTGGCTCCGATCAACTTGACCAATAAGTCTTGCTTGGAACCCTTGGCCAATCCATTAGAGTCGGTAGTGATGTTACCCAAGTCACCGACGTGTCTGTTGTCGTCTTCTGGAGCACCATGTTCCTTGGTGAAAGGGTTGAAGTGAGGACCAGCAGAAGTACAACCGTTGGTGTTGTCACCGAAAGTGTGGATGTGGAATCCTCTCAAGGCATTAGCATCGTTACCGGAAATTTCCCAGGTGATGGTGGTTGGTTCCGATTCGGATTCTTGCGAAAAGTTGACAACTCCTTGGACTTTTGAGTCTCCTCTTAATACAGCGACTGAAATGTTAGTAATTGGTCGCTTATTGGTTGCACAATCAATTGAATCAATCCGGTCAATTGATGTGAGTCATTAAATTGATAGATGAATCAATTGAACCCTTATTATTGCCGAATCATCCGTCCAAAGTTTCAGCTCCTACTTGGTCTCTTTCTCAGTTTGAAGACCCTGTTGAAGGTGCAATTGTAGACTCTCTTGGCAGCTAAATCCAACTGTACTTACCAGCTTTGACCATTTTTGATTTACCAGTTTATTATACAAATAAAGAACAGCAAATAAGGTGAATGGGGGCGAGATTTCCATTTTATAAGCAATTTGCGGGTATGACAAACACCATGGCTGAAGTTCGTAGGATCACGTGGACAGGGGGATGTAAAGCCCCACATTGAAATTCAATATGGGAAGCTGCCCTGCCATTGGAGGGTCTGCGTACCGGATGGTAAGACGGGTAACACTAGTATTATTAATAATTGCGGGTGCATCACCGTGAAAGGATGAAGTCATAAGAAGTCTTGGGAATTAGATAGCAAGCTTGATTAGTCATGAAAGACTGGACTAGATCACTGAGTTGCAATTGGCTGAGTCCTTGTGTTGTGGTAGATAGTCGATCGTGATGGTAGAGCTGGTTTCATGCGTAGAAAACACTCCATAATAGAGCTAGGAACAGGAATAAGGGCAAGCCATCAAAGCCAATTGTTGTAATTCTTATGATATGAAATAGGCGTCAGACCTTTATATCCAAGGTCTCGATAAAGTCAATATTTACTAAGGACAGGCCCATAGTCAAGGCACAGCTAAAAGATGTTATTTCTCCATATTTGACTTATAGTGAGTAGAAATGGCTTTTTTTCCCCATACTAAAGAAGGTATCAATAGTCATGTCTTGTGCATTAATACAATACTATCACAGTCCAACACGACGTTATCCCCTTCATACATTAGAGCTCATCGGTAACCTTTTGATATACACATATACACAATTCCTAAAGTTCAGGGGAATCCCAGGTATATATATCAGGATCCATAAACTGAGAGCAAAATAAAAACCACCTTGGTAAAAAAAATAACTCTCACACCTTGTGGGTTACTAACAATCTGGGGGAGGGCCACCACAGCGACGAAACCTTAGACTGCGTATGGTCACGAGCAGGATCCACAGTCAAGTTCATGATGACGATAGTCTTTGTTTTAAATGATAAAAGTTCCAGTCCTGGGTTCACTGTGTATTTCTTTAAGCTTGGTGAGTTTCTCCACAAAATTTTGACTATTGTAGCAGTAACACACAATTTTTCAAGGGAAACACGACATAGTGGCCGCAAAAGCGGCCTGAGCTGCTGCCGCTTCACGTTCTGTTTCTGAGAGCAATGTAGAAGAGCCATTCGATCCATTGAGCTGGTTCAAATCATTGGACTCGTGCTTATCAAGACTGGGCTCAAGGTGTAACAATTCCTCCAATTTATGTTTCTCGCCCTCCTTCTCTGCCAATTGAGTCTCCACCTGTACTTTAGCCAACGAATTGTTCTTGTCATATATCTCTATGACTTTTGCCCTCACTACTGATAAATCCTCGTTAACATCAAGAAAGATTTTGTTCTCGAAAAGATACCGAAATAGTTGTCTTTTTCCCCACGAATTGACTATATGGACCTCCTGATTACCCGGGATATCGGTATGGATCTCTGTCTCTCCTGTCGCCTTCTTTGGTGGCTCTTTCGTTCTGTCCTCGTTCTTCTTTATTTCCTTCTTTTTCTCCTTCTTCTCCTTCTTACCATGCCTGGGATCTGGCGAAATCGATGGAGTGCTTGATAATGAATACATTATATATGCTGTGGATGCCACAATCAATCCCGTGTAGAAGAAGAACCCATTCCTCCTCACCTTGTGGACAAATTTCTCGATCGTACTAATATAACCCATGCTTTATCCTTCTGCCTCGTCTCTGTGTTCTCAGCTATATCTTGTCTTCTAAACTGCTACCTTGCCATGCTGTTATCAACATCACCCAGTTTGAATCGGGAGATTATGTAAGCCACATGATATCTCACAGATGAATTTTAAGAGCTCACCCTCAAATTGGTAATGTTGCCTGATTTGGCCGCTCGCCCCTTGCCATAGGTGGCAAATACTACTACATTGCTTAGTGCCTCGAGCATCCCCATCCACAACTATAAGTAGACCACAACTTCTTCTTATAGAATTTGAAATCAACCTGAATGCTCAACAAAACAGTACTCGTTTCATTAATCGTCGGAATTCTGTTGCTTACCCTTATCTTCTCCAAAACTTCTCCTTTCACTAGATCATTATCCCAAACAAACATGTCTCTCAAATCTTACATTGTCACCTTCAAGGAATCAGCATCCGATGCTGATTACTCTTCCATCAAGTCCAAGGTCAGTGAATTGGGTGGATCTGTCACTTCTGAATACAGTTTGATCAAGGGTTTTGTCGCCAAGTTGCCAGAAATCCACACTTCGACCATCCAAGATCATGAACATGTTTTGGCTGTTGAAGAAGATAAGGAAGTTCATATTCAAAAGTAATTGGCGAGCCTAATGTACAGAGGTTCGTTGTGACTGTGCCTATATAAGTCTAGTTAGTTCTTTGGACTAAACCAAGTCTTGAGCAGGGTGGGTCCCTCAATCTC
Organism: Suhomyces sp. yHQL142; assembly: GCA_030582675.1. Lineage (NCBI taxonomy): Eukaryota > Fungi > Ascomycota > Pichiomycetes > Serinales > Debaryomycetaceae > Suhomyces > Suhomyces sp. yHQL142. The sequence goes on from JAJMGU010000031.1 coordinate 76,639, forward strand.
TGCTATTCTAATGCTGGTCATTGTATACTTCATCTCAATAGACATTGATAAGAAAATTTAGATGTTAATTTACGAATAAAGTTAATTGAGTGGCAATGTAGATACCAAAAGGGGGGTGGTGTCATGGCATCAACTCGTAGGGTTCGTTTGGAAAATACAGCCAGATTGTGACTTGGATGCTGATCACTATTACTTGAGCCTTATCGAACAAAATTGCTCTTGTTAACAATATAATTACTAATAACATTGAGGGAGTATAACTACAGAATATGGCCAAATCAATTCACACTTACACAAGCTTATCTTCATCTTATGTTCCAGTCACTACTGATCCCACCAACTACCTCTGTCTTACAATCTACCCTTGATCTTCTCCAACAACCGTAACCTGTAATCCCCCGCCTATCGACACTTCAAATGGCTGGTTACCACATTAGGCGGTAATGACGTCTAGACTAGGTCTGCAAATTACTCGCGCCATTCCACCCTGCACACAATACACTGCAAGTTCCCCGGGTTTGCTAGCCCCCACTGCCCCTATAGCCACTACGGTTTATCCTTATAGGATTGACCATTCTATTAGATAAAGAGTTGTGTCTTTTATTCTTTAGTAATCAATCACAATATGGTTATTACGTCCGAATATGAGAGGTTCAATCTCCAGCCTAACTTCAAGCCAGTGCAACATCTCTTTGAAGAGAGATTACGTCAGTTCACCGATACTGGGGGCCAGTACCATGACTTGAACCTTCCCAAGTTCTACGACAAACAACGGTTGGAAATCCGTGACTTGAAGTCATGGAGAGTTCCTGACAAGGACGGAGTCACCCAAAGGCCGCTTTTCAAGGACATCAACTTTGATGAAATTGAATGGGACAACATTGGCTTGGGTTACAATTTCGGACCTTCGTGGAAGACCTTCTGGGTCAAGTTCCACATTGATATCCCTGAAGATTGGATTAAACACGAGTGGATTGAAATTGACTGGGACTCCAGTTCCGAAGCGTTGATTTACGACTCAAAGGGGTTGCCATTGCAGGCTTTCACGGGGGGCGAAAGAAACTTGTTCAAGATTCCTGCTGATTACGTCAAGACAGGTCCTCAGAAGTTCTACATTGAGGTAGCATGTAACGGTATGTTTGGTAATGGTGCCGATGGTAGTCCTGACCCAAATAGGTATTTCCACTTGAACCGTGCCCACTTGGTTTTGCCTAATATCGACGCCAGACGTTTGTATTGGGATTTCTGGATCTTGGGAGATGCTGCAAGAGAATTGCCAAACAATCAATGGCAGAAACACCAAGCCCGTGATGTCTGCAACCAAATTATGGATGTCTTTGACCCTAATGATGTTAATAGTGTTATCAAGGGACGTAAGTTGGCCGAGGCTCTTTTGGGTAAGAAAATCGACTCCGACGAGGTTTTTGATGAACATTCAAATGACAAGAACAAGAGAATTGATGTTTTTGCAGTTGGAAATTGTCACATTGATACAGCTTGGGAATGGCCATTTGCAGAGACCAAGCGTAAGATCGTGAGATCTTGGACAACTCAAATTAAGCTCGCTGAACAATATCCGGAATATGTGTTTGTAGCTTCTCAAATGCAACAATTTAAGTGGTTGAAAGAGTACCATCCAGAAATCTACAAAAAGGTTAAGGAGAAATTCGCCACCAATCAGTTTATTCCAGTTGGTGGTTCTTGGGTTGAAAACGATACCAATCTTCCTAATGGAGAATCACTAATTAGACAATTTTTGCTTGGCCAAAGATTTCAATTTAATGAATTTGGTTTCTATTCCAATATCTTTTGGTTGCCGGACACATTTGGATACTCGAGTCAAATCCCACAAATTTGTCAACAGGTTGGTATCACGAGATTTTTGACTCAAAAGTTGTCCTGGAACAATATCAACAATTTCCCTTTGTCCACTTTCAATTGGAGATCTCTTGATGGCTCTCAGGTTTTGGTCCATATGCCTCCAGCGAATACTTATACCGCCGATGCTCATTTCGGAGATGTTGTCAGATCTTCTTCTCAACATAAGAACCTTGAAGATGTTCCCGCGGGCTTGTTATTGTATGGACATGGTGACGGAGGTGGTGGTCCATCTGAGGAAATGATTGAAAAGATCAGAAGGTGCAGAGGTTTGGCCAATACTACAGGTGCCATTCCTTCAGTACAATTGAACACGACCGTTGATGACTTTTATGAACACATCTTAGAGAATTCCAACCAAGGAACTGATTTACCTACTTGGGTAGGTGAAATTTACTTGGAATTCCATAGAGGAACTTATACAACCCAAGCTCAAACCAAAAAATTGGTTAGATTTGGAGAGGTTAAATTACATGATTTGGAATTTCTCGCAGGTTTGATTTCAGCAACCGACTCAGGATACAAGTATCCAGCCAAGGAAATCCATGCACTTTGGGAAGACTTGTGCTTGTGTCAATTCCATGATGTCATTCCTGGTAGTTGTATCGGTATGGTCTACTATGACGAAGTATTACCAATGTTGACAAAGAATTTGAAGACAACCAACAAGTTGATCGATGAAGCCTTGAAGTATGTTAGTAAGGACCAAAAGAAAAAGGATGTAAAAGACTGGAGTTTCTTGAACACCTTACCTTGGGCCAGAAACGAACTTCTTGAAGTCACTAATGAAGATCAACCTGAATTGTACGAAGCTTTGAAGAGCTCTGAACAATTGAGTATTTCTTCCAGTTCCAAAGGAAATACCTTGTTAGTTTCAGTTTCATCTGATAACGGCACTACGAAGATTAACTCTCTTGATGATATTATCTATCCAGCTTCTGTTTCAGAAACTGATGACGGTTTCGTTTTGTCCAACAGTCTTCTTAAAGCCACGATCTCTAAGAATGGTATCATTACTTCATTATTTGACCTTGTGAACGATAGAGAGATCATTAGCACAGCTGCAACTAAGCAGACTAAGAAGGAAGACACCAAGTATGTTGGTGGTAATCAATTCATATTATTTGATGACGAACCATTAAATTTCCCAGCTTGGGATACTGAGTTGTACTCTTTAAACAAGTTTAGTTTCATTGAAAATGGTAGTGTTTCTGTGTCTTCGAACAACAAGTTGGAAGCCTCGCTTACTGTCAAACATGATATATCTCTGAAATCATCCATTGAAACTGTGATTTCTATTCAAGGGTTAACTGCAAAAGATTCGAAATCTTTAGCTCAGAACAACTTTGTAAAGTTCAAGTCTTATGTCAAGTGGCATGAAACTTATAAGTTCTTGAAAGTTCAATTCCCTACCACGATTTTCACTGCACAACAAGCAAACTATGAAACTCAATTCGGTATCACTCAAAGAGCAACTCATTTCAACACCAGTTGGGATGTAGCTAAGTTTGAAGTTGCTCATCACAAGTTCTTGGACTTGAGTGAAAGCAATTATGGTGTGTCTGTTTTGAACAACTCCAAGTATGGTGGTGCCATTCATGGTAACTTGATTAGATTATCATTGTTAAGAAGTGCCAAGGCACCAGATGACAAGGCTGACATGGGAGACCATGAATTCGAGTATGCCTTGTACCCACACAGTGGACCTTTAGGTTCGGATACTGTCAGATTGGGTTACAACTTCAACTACAAGCTTGATAAAGCTATTGTTGATCCATCAAAGAAATTGGACTCGTTATTGAATGCAGTTCAATTGAAGAATGCCGACTCTGGGTTAGTTCTCTCTCATATCAAGAGAGGTGAGAATGATACTGATGTCAATCAATTTGACGCGTACAAGACTGAAGCAAAACAAAAGTCTTTGGTATTGAGAGTCTACGATTCGTTGGGTGGTATTAGCAAGGGTACGTTGAGCTTTGACTCCAAGGTCCTCCTGGTTGAGAAAGTGTTCAAAACCAACGCTTTGGAAGATGAAACTGATCCTAATGTAGGAAAGGAGTTGAAGTTATCTAAGGACAACGAAGTCGATTTTAAGTTGGGTGCTTTCGAAATTGGTACATTCAAGGTCTATTTGAAATAGGCTACTTTGTATAATCCTATAAATTTTGTTGATTTGAAAATACGTATAAAAAAATGAGAGATGGTGGGCAGATGATTATTCGGATAAATCAATCGCTTGCGATGTTATTCGTGTGATGTTTGTGGAAGAGCTTAAAAAAAATATATTGTTTCTATTTTTAAAGTTTACTTGTAGTATATGGGAAGGTATACTGATTACAATTGGTTTTCAATGAAGTTAGAATGTTTTGTAAAATTGTTGCGAAAAGTTGAAAAATTTGGAATTTTTTAGCTACTATGTGAAAAGTTCACAGCTTGAAGAGATTCACAAGAATTTTAAAAGCATAACAAAATACGCACATTGAATAAAGAAGCGTAAACATACTCTGGTCACTTAGCAATTGGTGGTTTGATACGTCATTGATGGCTGGTTCGCAACTAAATATGTCAACACAGCACTAACTGAAACACTGCAGAGGAGGTTGAAATTTTTTGGTGTTGACATCTGCAGCAGAGAAATCTCATCACTCAATTGTCTTTCAAGATTGGGGGTCTTCAACTTTCGATATGTCGGGATTCTCTATTATACTCCGGAGTCGCAGGTGTTGATGTCTTTCATTTCTATTGTTTACATACAAATTTGCACCAATGATCCCACTTTCTTCCACCGCGTATCTAATGATGCATGTGGGGTGGTATAGAAGGTCCTTCGAGTCAGTTAGGGCTTTTCAATGCATAGCGTCGTTCCATCAGGGGACTGACGTGGGCAGTGTCGCGACACGCCAGGAGAGAGGAAGGAACGCGACACCAGCCATTTTTCGCGACAAAAAATATTGTCGAGGGCCCCCCATTAGCAGGGTAGGCGAAAGGGATGAAGAGCAGGCAGAACCAGCGATGAAGCAGGTGACCGGATTAAGCGAAAGGACGAAAGTAGCCACGCATGGAAGAGGAGACTAGTCATGCCATAGTATCGTGGGACCCGCATCCGGAGTTACCACGAGGGGTATCGACCAATAAGAATACGGTGAGTAATTGCACCCAAAACAAAAACAGAGGGGAAGAGCAAGTGATAGGCAGCGGCTAGGTTTGAAAGAGCATAGTCGAGCCGGAGCCCGTGGCGGCGCCGACACATTGGAACCATACGGAAACCAAGGCGAAACAATAATATAGCCTGACGGTACCTAGTCGTCATCGAGCACAAGATGCCCTTTCAACACATGTTAGACCAGTACATGACAATACTGGGCATAGGGGCCAGGGCGCCGATCAGGGTAGATTACCAGTTGAAGCGGTGCTTATAATTGGGAGTGCTCAGCAGCAGTCGACTACAAAGGGATGGGGCTGCGCAATGTTGGTCAACACAGCAAGCGAGCAGCGGTGGTTAACCGTCCAGGTAAATAAACGAATTTCAGGTGTTATGATCCCATTTTAGCGAAAAGAAAGAACACATCGGAAGTAGAGAATAGGTTGGGTCCGACGCCAGTACGACCGGAACTGCGATGTGTGATTAGGTAGGTTTCGACCCCATATGTATGGGAATGAGAGATCTGGTACCGAATGAAACCACGGTAACCACAGCTGTGATCACAGGATGCTTACGATTGCTAAGTGCAATTGTTATCGGACGGTAAATAAGACCTTGGGTGGAGAATTTGCTCTTGTGTTCAAGGCATTGAGTACTATTTGCTTCTGGTTGATTGCGTTCAATTACCGTACTAGGATGTAGTCCGTCCCGTTTGAGCTATACCTGCTTCGTCCATCGATCTCCTTGAGCCATCCTCAATTGCCAAACATCTCTTGAGCCTCCCTTCCCACCTGATTCAGAGCCAATAAACACCTACTCTATTGTACTGTTCACTCCTACGTATACCCCACGAACTGAAAACTTTTCATGTCGGCCCCTATGTAACAATTTGGCTCGATGCGGAAAAAGAGTTGCAAGCGCTGAATCAGGTTTGTGTCCGTTCCACTATGACCAACCACTTTGCCATATCCTGATTCCATGTGATGGTCCAACCGGATTCAAGGCACCCTGTTTGGCATGTTTATGTTATTCCTTCGACCTATCTAGCATTAATAGTCAATAGGTATTATTGTCGGTACAGAATGTTGTAACTGGTTATTATTGGTCAACACTTATTGTTGGGTCCCCTTTTTTCACAATAACCCTTATATCTATTCTCTCTTGTTCCAAAGGCTTCGAATGCATGGTGCCTACGGCTCCATGTGCCAAAGTCCATGGCATTCCTCAAGTTTCTCTCGAATCCACATTGATCCCGTGCTGATTTAGCTGGTGGACTTGGCCACTTCTAATCAAATCAGGGCCTAGCTATACTCAACCAGCATCACCCCTGTCGCGCTGGCAAGCCCCTTCGTTGCGTGTAGTGATACAGTAGGGGCAAAGGGCACCCTCGGAAGTGTGCTTATAAGCGCAGGCGCAGGACTCTCAACTACTATTATTAAGTCCCGGCTCACAATTCCACCCTATTATCCTAATGCCGGCCCGCTCCGGCAACCCTGTACTTTAGTCTCAATGCCCGAAATACCTGGCCGTGACAGCTCGCAACCAAAGCGAAAATAGGGTATATGCAAAATAAAAAAGAATTAGTTGCAATAACAAACCCCTCTATTATTAGATCGATAAATTTTGCAATTTTGGGATGTGAGTCTTGGAATTCTAAATCATTCTGTTCGACGGTCGAAAAAACTATAAAAGGATCTATCTACCTCCTTGAACTACATTTTCTTTTCTCTTCTCTATCTAATTAGTTCACCCTACATTCGCTTACTATAATGAAGTTCTCCACCGCCGTCTTATTATCCGCCTCTGCTGGTTCCGTTTTATCTGCTGCTTTATACAGCAATGAAACCTCCACTGCCACTGACATCCACACCACTGTGATCACCATCACTTCTTGTTCCGACAACAAGTGTACTGAAATCCCAGCCACCACCGGTGTCACCACTGTCACTGAAAACGACACCATCTACACCACCTACTGTCCATTGACCGCTGAAACCACTGCCGCTCCAGCTCCAGCTCCAGCCACCTCTGCCGCTCCAGAAGGTACCACCACCAAGACCAACGTCGAACACACCGTTATCACCGTCACCTCTTGTGCCGACAACAAGTGTACCGAAGTTCCTCACACCACCGGATTGACCACCGTCACTGAAAACGATACCGTTTACACCACCTACTGTCCTCTTTCCACCGAAGCTCCAGCTCCAGCCCCAACCACCAAGGCTGCTGAATCCGTTGCTCCAGCTCCAGCTCCAGCTCCAACCACCAAGGCTGCTGAATCTGTTGCTCCAGCTCCAAAGCCAGCTTCTACCTCTGCTGCTGCTGAAGCCTCTCCAACCGTTACCGCTGCTAACGGTGCTAACGTCAACGGTGTTTCCGCTTTCGCTGCCGGTGTTGTTGCTGTCTTCGCTTTATTATACTAAGCATTTTAACTCAATAACACCCCAAGTCAGGGTGTTTTTAGTTTCATGATATCCGATTCTTGTTGAAGCCATGCTTCCATTTATTTTTCTCAGAACTTATACTTGCATGTTTGCTTAAGTTGTTCATTCAAAAGGTTACTTTATAATTTCTACATTGTATGTACGTTACCGTCCATCTTTGTTTTTCGGGTCAAGTAATATATATTACTTTGTAATTCAAAATCAATTCAAAATCAAATTCAAAATCATTTTGGTGTAGAACCGTAGACTGCGAAAAATTTGGTGACTACAAAAAATGATTAGCGCATATTTTTTTGTCTGTTATTTTGTAACTATGTATGTCGCAGGAGCCGAAAATCAGATTGTCTGTGCCTGTATTTTTTTGGCGACCTGATTGTTCGTGTTGCAAGGAGTTGTAGGGGCTTAATACTGAAGACCGTGCCTTCGAAGATGCATCGTGTATGATCTAGAACCTAGGCTATGGCTAAAGGGTTTTATGATCCGGACCCTCGAATCTCATCAGTCGACTACTACCCCGGAACATGGGCAGTTCTGTTCATCGCTGTCTGTTAGTGTATGTCGATGTACCTTGGTGTGGTGTTGCAACCCACTTTTACGCCGTGCAGACTATGAACCGCTATGTTTCAACTATCTGATCTGATCCGCAAAGTGTATGCCATTTACTGCAACAGGAAGTATCGCAAAGCCTCCTACATGATTGCTTGATTTAAATGCACGCAATATCAATTCTGACAATTTATTGAAACATTCTCAATACACACACCACATTCACCAAATTTCTCTTTGCAACATCTTATTAAAACTCGTCATCTTCACCAATAATAACTATTTCCGGTTCACCACCCTCGGGGCTCCCATACTCACCACCAAACCGATTGTGGTAATTTTCTTTCCCAGGTGAATACTTCTCTGTCTGTGATAAGCTATCCAAGAGCAACTTAAACTCCTTACTGTATCGGTATGAATTGAGCTCGGAAATCCCATACAACCGGATATTGTTCACACTAGTGATAGTTCCCTTGGGAGAGCTCAATTCAATATAGATATCCTTTATACCAACTTGAAGATTAACGATACTTACCGGAATCTTGATATGGATAAGCACATCTGATTGAGCAGCATAATGCTCCTGGATTTTAACAAATTTCTGTAGGTACTTATTCTGGTGGGGTTGAGAATCCAAAGTTAATTTTGCTAAACGGTCCTTTAATTTTGATGCCTGCTCATCATTTTTGGGCTTAACATATATGGAGATCTTGTGGGGCGGACTAACTTGATCAGAATTTTCGCTCTCATCATTAACCCTGTTTTTAACTACCACATCTGTAAGAATAATCGAATCAAACGCCCGTATTCCAATAGAGCAATGATTGGATTCACATTGCCAGCTCCCACTATTATCCAAAAGTGCGGTATTGGCATTGTATTTCCAATATTTGGAAGATTTAATTTGAAAGCTACCAGTTCCACTAGTCAAGTAATCATACCATCCAAGAAATACCCGTCTTAGTATTGGCTTCTTATTGGTAGTGGCCCCTCCAGGATTTAGATTAAGCAGCGTTAAGAACCCTAAAATCCGAGCCCCTAAATTGTAATCAGCATAATTCACCTTAATTGTGCCCAGTGAAGCAACTTCGAGCAATGAGTTCAATAAAATTCCCTTAGATGCGTCATTGATCTTACTTCCATCAACAGTAATATTTTGATTAATTACATTGGTCTTCTCTATCAACTCATTCACTTTGCTGAAAACATATCCATTATTTTCATCAAGCTTTTGTTTCAAAACCTCATTAAACTTGTCCTTGGTCAAGTATTTGATATTATCCAGTGTATTAGATGTAATACCCCGCTCATCAATATAAGAGTTGAGCTCTGCTCTGTTTTTTTCAAGAAATTGTTCCCAGCTTATTCCAGTGGAGTCAACTTGACGACCTGTACTATATTGTTCAACAAATTTGTATAAGTACTTTTGGAATTCTGGAATGAAATGGATTTTTTTATCCTTCAAATACACTGGCGTTAATTGTGGCAAGGATTGTATGAACTCGTTCAATATCTGTGACTTCAAAGATTCTATATTCTCGCCAAGTTCATCGAACTTCGAGAGCTTCTTGTTGATATTTTGTATACTGCTCTCGTTTATGCCAGATGAGATTGTTTCAGTGGTTGCCTTTAAAGCCTGGAATTCCTTCTTCAAGTTCTTGAATTCATCGTTTTCACTTAGTGGACTTTGTTCAATTCGGCGAAAGTTGCCAGTCAACGTTTCAAATCTTGCATTTATTTCTTCTGCAAGTTTATCATGGTTTAGTTCCAAGAAATCTTGCCTTGAGACTAACTCGCTTGTTAATTTGGATAATTTTGTAATGGAATTATGTACTGAATCAGTGGAAGGATCCGGGAGATGGCGTTCGGATGGATTGAGAATTCCATTCAAGTAGGAATGTGGGTATTGTGAAGTTATTGACAATAAAACGACGATTGATAGCAAGTAGAGAGATATTTGTATCAAAGGGAGTTTGAGACTCAGATAAGTAGCCTGCTGGGAACTCGCAACTTCTTCTTGCTCCATGGTATCTTCGTGAGTGTTGTTTGTCTTACTTTTCGTAAAGTTGGAGTCACTGGATTTATAAGTAGGAGGTTCAAATTGTGTTCGTCCATTTTCTCGTGGTTCAGAAGATTCATTCAGTTCTCCGGGTTCTGTAAGGAGTTGCTCTCTTTCAATATATGCTTCTTTATGTTGGGAATTTAGTTGATTGTATTGTTGGTGATGCGAGGGTTTATATTCTTCACGTCCAGGACTCGACACGGTCCTCGAGTACCTATTAGGAGCGTGCATACTATATTCATCTACCCTATCTTTCAACTCGTCCTCTAAATCAGACAATTCGTTGTTCGAGATTTCATCTTCTGTTTCGTTGTAGGTACTGGACTCATCACTGTATGGTGAAAAGTTCTCGTCACTTTCATCGCCATCTCGTACTTGCTGGGCCATTTTACCCTGTTTGTATAATGCAAAGAATTCGTTGATGTTGTCAGTATCCAAGTTGTCCAATGAATTATCATTGACAACTTCAAGGATCTGTTCATCTATATCTGGCCTGCTATTTCTTCGCAAAGGTTGCGCAGGACCCACTTGTCTGTGTAGATGTATTGAAGCATCATCGTCGGTTTCTCCATGAACTAGAGGAAGACGAGGAAAGCCAGCCATTGTAGAATTTGGTCAATAAGTATGGCTAATTGACGTGTTATGAAGAATAGTCTTGTTACAATTTTTTCGGAGTGTTTGGGGTTAGTCACAAGCTATAATAGAACTGGATAATGCTGGTTGATGAAAACAAGTATGTAATTACAACAATGCCTTCTTGATGACTAGGGTTGACCTGTTGGTTAAGGTGAATTGGTTGGTTTTATTGGGGGGTTATTGTTGGTGGAGTGTGTATGTTGTACTTGTTACATCCTTTCTCAAAAAGTCATTTTTCACGACGCGTCAATGAACAAGATGTACCAGATGGTTGATGGGGAAGGGCACAAATGTGAGATAGTGTGGACTACAGAGAGAGCGGTAGAGGTTATAAAGCGTTATAGATTGTTGTTGATGGAGTGAGAGTACAAGGCAAGTAAGTGAGATTGTATGCAACAGGAAAGATTCCACTATTGCACAATGATAGTTATCAATTGATACTAATAACTCTTCTTGCTTATTGAGGAGTACTCAGAACAGTCTTTCTGTGGTTTATAGTATCTGTCGGCTGGCAAAATAATAAGGGCATTGTTTCAAAAATATAAGTATTTGAAATCAACCACACCCTTCTATTTGCCAATTACTTGTCTTATATCAATGTGCTCAGTTCATTATTTGTGCCCATACTGACTGTTCCCAATCGGGAACGCTTTGCAACCATTACGGCAGATCTTTCTCAGGTATATAGCCTTGAAGGGACAGGCTATTCCTAATCTTCCACTCTTAATGGTTTCTAGCCGACTCTACATTTCAATGCTATTTGCTGCGAAAATTGCATGAATAATCCTTACATATAATAACTAGTAATAATATCTTGATTAATTAAGTGACTATACACATTAGTCCACGCGGATAATACCGCGATTGAAAGCATACTCAGTTTCTAGACAAGTTTAGATCTTTTCCAAGAGAGTTTCAGACTTGGAGATTTCGGAGAATCCCAAACCGTCCTCGTTGGCAAGGAAGGTGATCTTACCATCAACAACAATAGAAGCGTATCTGGCAGTTCTGACTCCGAATCCAGCAGAGGACAAGTCAGTAACGTATTCGTCACCTAAAGATTTAGAGATTTTGGACAATGGGTCGGTGGCGAAAACAATAAAGTTTTCTTCATCCTTGTAGCCCAAAGCCTTACCCCAAGCAGCAAGAACGAAAGGATCGTTGGCAGAGAGAACAATGATTCTGGAGACACCCTTGGCCTTGAAGTCCTTCAAGTGTTCCAAGTAATCTGGGATATGTTGTTCAGTACAGGTTGGAGTGAAGGCACCTGGAACAGCGGTGACCACAACGGTTTTGCCAGCGAATTCTTTGGTAAGATCCAATTCAATTGGGTTGGCACAGGCAGTGAGCTTGTCGTTAGCCTTGGAGTATGGAATGTACTTAGGTTTGATGGAGGTTGGGAATTGAGACATGTTGAGATTGAATTAAGAAAGTTGGTTGAAGAACAAGAAATTGGATATTTCAACAGATGTTGGCACCTCTTTATACTCGGGAGGGGCTAAGACCGAAACGTGTGGATCCGTTTGCTATATGCAATAGCATGAAAGACAGAACGGCGGGGTTGGTGCGCAGGCGTACACACCAATAATGGTTTGCACCTACTGCTTGGGGAACTCAATTGGCTCAAGGTATTCTAAGCACTTCTACCTGTGCTCTACTAATCACGACAAATCAGAGGTCTAGACCGTAATGCGAAGAGCTTTAAAAAAAATTGCAAACCGTGAAAACGTTGAGTCAAATATTTTTGGTTGTTGGGGCGGTATTGGCTACACCTTCGACGTGGTGATTTTTCCCCGGATTACGGTTTTGAAGGTGGGTGTCACCCCGAAAAATGTCTCAATTGATGACTTCAACGTCAAACTGGTTCCGTGGAAAAAACCGGCTATCGACATTGACGCAGTTGCCATCTATGGCCTAGTGTCGTCTGTTAGTAAGAGGCTGGCTTTGCTTGCAAAATTAATTTCGATCTTCCACACATTGTGTGTGGTATATTATTTGTAAGAATCTGCGAATAACTAAGCCGGCTAAAACGATCCTAAATCCCTATTGCCTTAAGGCTCTCTCGCTTACTCGCTTACTCGTCACATGTGGTCGCACGTGAGCCTCTAGGAGTTCCGTCCAGGGTCTGGACCTTTGACAGTGACAGATCCAAGTATGACCATATACGATACTGAAACGTACTCTACGGCGTAAAATTCCGCGGAAGTTCTCTGAAGATAAACTCTATACATGATCTTTGAATGCTTTTATTAATTAAAGTACTTACTAATATTTGTTTTCTTTTGTTTTCTTGTTGTTGTGTCAGCTACTACTTTTTGCAATAACTAATCAGCTTTCTTCGGTGGAATCGGCTTCTTCACAAATAAACTAACCACTCCTCCTACCACAGACCCAACATATGCTCCTGTCAATAACGTAATGGGCCATTGTTGCCATGGCCTGTCCCAATCTAAAGGAATGGGAATGACACCTATCCATGTACCTATCAATGCCAATAAACTCGAACTCAACACCTGGTTGCTAAAGATTAATCTGTACACCTTTTCTACCCGGAAAACATTGGAAAATGCATCGAAATCGATCTTGAACAAGATAAGTAACGGGTTAAACACCAACACCGCCAAATGAAGTGATAAGAGGAATGTCTCTGATAAATGCTGCACCAAAGGAGCCCCGAAGATCAAGATAGTGATGAATAATGGCAAACTTAATACCAATGAAATGAAAATACTTCCACCTATTAAAAGCGGTGCATTGGTCAGTTTCTTCTTGATGTTATGCAATAAGACCCCGTTATACACTACTTGTAAAGGAATCAATGTGAGTAACCCCCGTGTCAACACTCCATGTACATCGGATGTCAATCCGAAACGAAACATACCATACAAGACCAAAAGGTTATGAAAGGGAATGGTGATGAAGGGATGCTTTAATGTTGGAAATATCAATTTGACTCCTGAGGCGGTTTTCTCCACTCCTTGAGGATCAATTTCTGCGACTTTAGCGCTTTCGCTCAAGTTCTGGAACGAGACCGTCTTTCCCCCTGTTCGCTTCGGCATTGTGGGTATAGTTAGTACGAGTGCTGAATGAAAGACGTAGGTATGTAAAGTATTTTGGTTATTCAGGTTATATCTATAGAAATTGTTTAACGCGCGTGGCACGTAAACGAAACCACTATCACGTGATTCATAGCGTGATCTGAACCCGATTTACAACCATCTGTTCTTTTTGTATAACTACCCTCTAATGGTAATTGTAAAATTGAGTATCCATGTCGACCCAACATGTAGTTCATAACATGTTGAATTGACTATCCAACAACTTATGAAAAAAATTTCTATGGTATTTTGTTATATTCACTTTCCATGGCTCACAGAAAAAGTGGTTGATATCATCAATTTTTGTATATCAGTATAAAGAGCTTAAAATACGATTGTAATTAGCGAGAGGATGGAACTCGTGGGTTCATACTGTAGAACTGATTTGCGGCCAATAATGATACTGGTATCCAGTTTGCGAGTATAAATGAATTTATCTTTTCTTTATGTATTTATTTCTAATTATTGTACAATCTATGAATTCACATATTACGTAAAACATTTTCACATTCGATAATGTCTTTCCAAATTTCCTGATAAACTCCCTTTGAACTGACTTTGCTTGCCAAATGTTTCTTTCTATCATCATTCAATTTTGCAAAGGTTTTGATAACATCATAGTCCAATATTGGCTTTGTATTTGTATCATTGGCCGTCACCGACAAAGCACCAAACCGATTCAACCTTGGGTTCAAACCACAATAATGAAACTCTTTATCGGTCAACTGCTGCTGAATGATGTACATTCTACGATAGGTGGATTCATCAAGCGGGAAGACGTTGATGAATGACCCATCAATGGTTGAGGCAATTGTTTGGAAATCACCGGTTGCAATAATGTCTTTCTTTTCATTAGCATAATCGTAAACCTCGTCAACCTTGGGAATAGTCTTCATACAAGTAACTGAAGAGTTGACTCCGAAAGATGCTTTATTGACCAAACGTTGTCCATTCAATGATGAAGGATCTTCAGGATCATATTGCACCAAATGAAGGACGTTGTTATTGTCAGCAATCAATATATAAATATCTTCATCCTTGACAATGAAATCAGCACAATTGACATCCAATGATTGTAAATCTTTACCTAACATAATCATTCTAAACGGCTCAGCATCAAATCCCACCAACCATATACTTTTGAGGGAATCACCTAACACTAACAAGTTTCCAAAACTCTTGGATTCTGTCACGTAAACTGAGGTATCCAAAAATGCAACTGGAACAACACCATCATCTTGCAAATCCCTCACAATCACCTTTTGTCCTTGAGATACCAAAAAACGACCACTTACTTCACAGACAGAAGTTACGGCACCTCTTGTATCTTCTTTGAAGACCTCTTTGAACTTGTGATTAGTTTCAGGATGTCCGGGCTCAGGAATAATATCAATGATCTCAAGAATCAAGAAAGATCCATTAGAACTCAAATCTTCCATCCGGTATTTTCCAGTTCCAATTACAATATATTCTCTCTTAATTTTGAATCTTTTGAGCGAAGAGCCAACATCCAACGCCATAGACTTAAGGGTCATACCAATTTCATTGTCTTGTAATTCAACCGAATCAATGATTGTCCAGTTAATAGGAGATACTAATTTGATTGAACCTTTGTAAGACAAAGCAGAAGGTTTATCCTTATTGATACCAACAATTGGATTTCCTTCTTCATCTAAACAATCATACGGAATTTCTTTGAGTGTGGAAATTACATAAGTATTGGATGTTTCATGATAAGTAATAGATTTCACCAGTTCACCGATTGGAATTTGTTTTATTGGCCAAGAGTTCTCATAGTTAAAATCTAATGGTAGTGAGCAAATACGAGCATTCTTTTGATTATCAAGGAAAATCATTCCATTCTGAACCTTGGAATCATAGTAGGGAGCACACGAAACAATAGATATCTTCGTAAACTTGAAAATTCTTGGAATGGAATGAATAGGTTTGAGGATAAGATATGGAATAACTCCAGTAACAAAAATTGCAGTATGTCCATTCAAGTTAGAGAAGTAGACTAATCTTCTTTCCACTATTGTACCGATAGGGTATGCGTTCTCAGGTGCACCAGTGATAGTAAGATCTCTTTCTTTGACAAAATGGTAGTTCTCCCCGTCGAAATAGAGTTTATAGATTAAAACTTCCCCTCCAATAGTCAAAATTGTCAAATATTCATCTTTCAGATCGTCAGATTCATCACCCAAATCGTTGAGAATAATTTGCTTGATGAAAGGATCTGGAAGAGCCGACGAATTATCGAAAAATCCAAGGCTTGCATGATCAGAGAATTTATCAATGTCATTAAGTTGGAAGCATTTTTGATTGTGGAACCTACTAAATGCAACTATTCGATTGTCACCGGTGACTAGCACGAAAGTTTTTGATTTTAGGTCTGATAAGGGCGATTCAGGCGCTGGACCAGATGCTTCTTTACTTGTGGAACCCCACCTTCTTTTAACTCCTTTGTTTATAACCAAGTTAATATCTTTCAGCACTCTGCTAAGTAACCTTGAATTAGTAATGTATCCTGAAGTAATAACAGTTTCACCTAAAATTTTAGGGAGATCTACCTTCGTGTAAGATTCATTGTACGTATTGATGAGGAAAATCCGGACTTCACCGCTTCCTAAGAAGACCATCAAAAAATCATCCTTTAAAGTACTGTTAATCACCTCTTCATCTTTAATTTCTTTACTTAAAGAAAGTCTCTTCTTGAAAGAGGTATCATATAATCTGATTTTATGAGGGGTGATTTGTAAAATGAATTTTCCTCCATCCATTTCATGAATGGAAATCGTCAGTTGATTATTGATAAAGTCCTTCGAACTTAACCTTGAGAACGATTTTTCAACTTGAAAAATTTCTGACTTCAAATTGAGGTCATCTGACGTGATAAGATACTTCTTGTTGATACTCCACATACGATTGATTTGTGAAAAACTAAGTGATGATGAGATATTTGGTTGGATACTCGGACTTATAATGTTTAATTTTCCCTGGTCGTGAGTTCCCCCATTTGCTATTATCGAAACTTCATTGAAATTGGGGTTTTTGAGATTCGATTTGTATTTTTCTGTGTTGTAATATCCGAGAGTGAAATTCGATATAGGCCCATTGTTAATGAGATCATCGTGGAATACATATTCTATTACAGAATTCTTGACGAGTGTTTTCTTGCCGTCATCGTCATCTTCTTCTTCATTATATAAATCTTCGTCATCATCGATCTCATCGGCTTGTTCACTTTTGTCGGCATCATCAGTCTTTTGTACCTTAACTTCCTTCTTTTGATCCTCATATCTCCATTCGATCAAGGGACTGTTTCCATTGGAACTACCAATGAAAAACAAATTTTTATCAAGAATTGCAATTTCATTGATGTACGATGCGTTGAAGTTTGCATGCACGGATTTGTCGATTGGTTCGATTACAAAGCTTTTAATCGATTTACCATCGACCTCAAAATTGATGTAGAAGAATTGTCCTCCTTCAACTATTAATAATAGTCTATGGTCATTAGGTATTTGTACGCAGGTACAACCTTCAAGTTTTAAGTTCAATTCAGTTTGATCAACGTAGTTTTTAGACGACGCAGTAATGGAAGAAGTAAATTGGTTGACGGCAATTCTTCTCACAATACCTCCATTGTCAATATGAATCAATTCATTACACCCAATTAATAAACACCCGTTTAATGGAGCTTGTAAAGGTACTATTCTATCAATATCGTATGGTAAATTTTCAACTTTGAGAACCGAGACTGTTGATTTTGAAATCAAATCCAAAGTGAGAACCATGAACTGTATATTATCTTTAACTTTGGGCAATAATCCCGACCATGTGTGTGATTTTACAGATAATACACCCAATGTAGGCTCTCTAAAATTGTGGAGAAACTGGAGATCCACGATGTTTCCAATGGAAGGATCGAGAGTTTGGGCATCAATAAGAAAACTGGAATCAAAAAGCTGGTCCGGAATCTTACTGCTACCATTCTGGGCATCAGAAAGAGTGGATTTTTCACCATCAATGGTGCCTATTTCAATATCTTCAACGTCTTCGTCTTCGTCGTCCTGGACTTCAAAAGGAAGGATGGTCAAGAGATTTTTGAACCTAACACAGGTACACGAGTTATATGTTGGTTCAAGCAAAAGCTGGGTCCTTGAGAGTTTTTCATAGGTTGAATTCTGGATCATGTTCTCGTAAAAGTGCAATGACACTGTGACTATAGTGTGGTTGGAGGCATCCCATTTGATGATGGAGAACTTGGCAAACTTGGTGGCCACGATCAAGTAGTCCAAATTGGGGTTCTCAATGGTACGGATGGATTTCAAATCGGTGATAAGCCCGTGCAATTTGAATTGTTGTACCAACTTAAGACGATACTCTGGTCTGCCTGGTTTGGACAGTTTCAATGTGATGACTTCGAAGATTTGAAGTAACGTTGCCTTTCCGACGATCAAGTGTTTGGTGGTGGTCGATATAAAGTTGCTACCTATACAATGGCTGACCTTCGTCGGTTCTATGAACTCATGGTAGGCGTCCATGGTGGTGGGAAGAACTTGTGGTACTGAAGTAAACTAATTGATAGGTGATGAAAATGTATGGCAGTTCGATGGTGGTGGTTTGTGCAGGTTAAGAGAGGTTTTTTGGCAAGGTGAGACTTTTGGAGGGAACAACTTGCGTGAAGAAGTGGGACATCAACAGACACCACTAATCGATGGTTACTTGGCCAAATTTGGCTGGGCCTTTGCCCAAACGATTATTCGCATCCAGTTTAGTTGACCCGACAAGGTTCTAGACCCCAGCTGGCACTAGTGCTCGAGTTAGCTCGATGAATATGCTAATCGAGACAATACCCTCACCGTCCCACGCATTTCCACTAAGCGATAGAACCAGAGACGCCGGAAACCTTTGCCGTTGTGGATTTAGGATTAATTACAAAAATGTTGGAGTTAAAAGCTGAAACTGGTATTAATTCAAAGAGAAGGTGTTAGTGAGTAATATTTGTATGAGGCATTATGTATTCAGATTAAAATTAGGGCCTAGAAGTGGAGATGTAGGGTAAAGATTTGATGAATTTGGAGAAAAGAGAAGAGGGGAACTGTACCTATATATATACTACCTACACTATAGATCCGATCTATGCCGTGTGATAAATAATGTACATATTAATTAACTATGTCTAGTCTATGTGTTGGTGATATCCTTGAGGCTCTCCCGTGAAAAGCTCATGAGCGGTCCTAGCGGTCCTATATCAACATGAATAATATGGATCCTGCCAATGCAGCTATTCCGGTTATCTTGGTAGCCCCACCTTCGTATACTGACACAACTGAGGTGGCAGCTGCTGCGGTGGTAGAAGAGCTTGTTTCTACTAGAGTTGACACAACTGTTTCGATATTATTGGTGATAACATCAACAGTAGCATCAGGATTGAAAGTAGCCTTGGTATGAGTGGAGGTGATAGTGGTGTTCTCAGTATCGGTAGTCGAAGTGGTGGTGGCCTTTGGTACGGGCTTAGTGGTATCGTTTTTTGTCTCGGTGGACGATTTTGTAGAAGATTCAGTGATCACTTTAGTTGGAGCTGGTGAAGTTTGGGTGGTGGTGGTGGTGGTTGGTGCAGCTGAGCTTTTTGGTTCAGCACTGTGACTCTTGGTTGAAAGTGGACAGTAGGTGGTATAAATGGTTTCGTTTTCAGTGACAGTAGTCAAACCGGTGGTAATCACATTCTTGGAACACTTGTTGTCTTCACATGAAGTGATGGTGATCACGGTGGTAGCGATATCGGTGACTGTTTGTTCTTCAGTGATGAAACCAGTGACAGTATCTGGTGCTTCAGAAGAGCTCGATGGAATAGTCACCAATGGAGATGACGAGCTGGTGATACTTGGTGCTACAGGAGCTGGATTAACTGTGGCACTGGAGGTTGGTTCAACGGAAGCGGTCGACGAAACTGGTACTCCAGTTGTTATAACCGTTAACACTCCGTCAATAGTGGTTGTGTAGGTAGTTTTGCTTTCAACTTCGGTGGTGACATAACATTGTCCATTAGTGCAAACAGTAAGTGTGACATCTATCTCATCATCATCAGTGACTGTAGCATAGTCGTAGATGGTAGAGCGTGGTTTCTTGGAATCCGAAGATGCGGGAGTGGTGATAATTGGTGCTGGAGGAAGGGCAGTGGATTCATCGGGAGACACTTTGGTAAGTGTAGTATTTGAGTATCTGAAGGAAGAGGGCACGATCACCAGGGATGACTCCCCGGCGTCAGAATTTGCTGCCAAAGCAGTGGTGGCTAAAGCCAATAATGTTATAAATCCTTGCATAATTGAACGAGTGTACGAAGTTAGTTTGAAGGAACAAATTTTAGAGTTTGCGACGAAACCAATCGCTTATATACTGATCTCTGCCCTGCCTGATTAGGGGCCATGACTTGACTCGTATTGTTTCATTGAACCCCGTCACTGGCTTCGGTTAGGATTGGTGTCCAAAGACCAGCGCAACTGAGGCTGGCGATTGTTAGTTTCTGCGCAACCGCCTGATGTATGGGGTGCACGCTGGCACGGGACCTCTATTTCGGAGCCTTACCAGCATATTACTATTGTTTTCTCCAGATTCAATGGTCATTTGTTTGACGTGGGCTGTAAATGCTTGCAATCAATCCCAATTAGCTGCAAAATAGGGAGTTGGCTGCTGGTGTGGAGGCCGGATTAGGAAGGAGCAGATTGGTGCGATCGAGAACAAGAGCATGGAGTTTAGTGCAGGTTAGACCACATAGTACCGCGAAAAAGTGCTGTTTGGCTAAAATAACACCCTCAACCTGCACATGTGTCTGCATCAAATAATCTTTTCCATCTCCATTTGGAACCCCAGCAAGCTCCGTTACATTTTTTATCAGCATATTTTGGTCGTTACCAAGCCGAACCGGGTCTAACCACATCAATATCGTATTCATGCGTATCACGGCATCTTGGCTAGCATTTTTCATGCAGCTGGTATTGTTTGTTGTGGCATTCGATGACCATCTAAAATTCATTTACGACTCCAATATCCAGCCTATTTTGGAACAGACCCAGTACTCGCTCATATACTTCTCTTCGAATACATGTCAATACTGTGAGATCTTCAACCCCACGTTTGACTTTGTGAGCGTGCTCTACAATAATCACACCCTTGCGGGCCTGGTCGAGGACACTTCAAGGTTCCAGGTTTTGAAGACCGATGGAGTAAAAAACAATCGTCTTACCCAGTTGTTCCTGGTACAACTGTTCCCCACCCTCAAGTTGGTCAACTTTAAGACAAAGGAGATTATTGACTATGACTATCCAAAGCGAGACATCTCCAGCGTAATTGAGTTCATCCAGTCACACGTTCCAGAAATCCAACCCAACTATGCCAATTACAAATCGCGAGTGATTTATGCCAAGGACTTTGAAGTACCACTGGAAACCACCACCGATGCCCAGGATTATTTAGTGGCATTTGTAATGCTGTATCTCGAAGACTGGTTGGATTACAAGTTCCCCTCTCATTTCTACCAGCAGTTGGCATTGTCAGAGGAATATCCAGATGTGAAGTTTGTGCTCGTTGATATCAACGAATTGGGTGCGAAAGAGATTGCGAGCAGCTTTCAAGTAAGTAATTATCCATCCTTGATCTATTTCTCCAAAAGTGGGCGATTTAAGACTTTGCGAACACATTCACAAAATCATTTCATTAGTACGAAGTTGGGAGAGAAAGATGTACGCAAGTTCCTCGAGAATGTAGACACTGAATCCAATGATGAACAAGTAGGACAGTGGTTCGACTCGAAATCACACTTGGACGAGTATTTGGAACAGCACCAAGACTATGAAGGTCACAAGCAATATAGAAATGGGTTCAATGTGAGGCAACAGCATGAAGAAGGTAACGATGATGAGGACTATAATTCTCTTGTCGAGCATATAGAGTTGTGAAATAGAAAAACAATCTAGATACAACAGGTTTGTCAGATAAAAGTATCAAGAGATGTTAAAGAGAAACACTTGTTTGATATAGACTTATAATACACAATTCAAGGGTCATAAATCTTCAAGGGTCCTGATACTCTGCATATAAACGTTGTTTCCACCCTTATCAACAGGTTCATGATCCAGTCGCACCCCTGTTTAATCTGATCAACTCCTTTCACATTTGTTGGCCACACTTGTTCAACCTAGACATGGTTGATATCATAGTGCTTGGAGCCGGGGTAAGCGGGCTTACGACTGCATTGCAACTCAAAAGGTCCAACCCCAACTACAACATAACTATCGTTGGACAGCATATTCCAGGTGATATCGATATCAAGTACACCTCTCCATTTGCTGGGGCCAATTGGCATTCTTTCGCCACCAGTGAGGATACGGAGTTGCAAGAGTACGATAAGGTAACGTACAAGGAACTTATTTGGTTGGCAGAAAACGAACCTACTTCGGGTATTGTCCTCCGTAATGATACTTCTTACTTCACTAAGGATGCAAAGACGGAGGGATTGCCTTGGTTCAGGAATTTTGTTGATGATTTCAAAGTAATTGATACCAAGGATCTTCCCCAAGATATTGTTTTTGGTTTTCAGTATAAGGGAGTGGTGATTTCTGTTCCCCTCTACTTGAATTATTTAATCAACAAGAATATCGCTATGGGAAACCAGTTGAGAAGAACAAGCAAGTATAAATCTCTCCAACAAGTCCGAGGCTCTTCGAAGGCGTTGATTATCAATGCTAGTGGAATCTTGGTGGAAGAATTATCGGATTTGAATGATTCTAAGAAGAATTTTCCCGTTAGGGGCCAAACCGTTCTCGTACGCAATATCGCTTCCACCACCAAGTCAGTATCTGGATTCAAAGACCTTGAAAATGAGATGCTCTATATAATGCCAAGGAAGGAGGGAGGTTCTATCATTGGGGGGAGTTTCGATGTTGGTAATTCAGATCCCAACGAGGATCCCGAATTAACCAAACGGATCCTTGCCAGAGCTGCCAAATTTGCTCCTGAGATGTTGGACCCAAACTACAACAATAACCCCAGACATTTCGATGTGGTTAAGGTGAACGTAGGCTTACGTCCATTTAGAGATGGTGGCTTTAGAATCGAAATTGATCCCGATAGACCTTGGTTGATCCACAATTATGGTGCCGGGGGTGGTGGATACCAAGGAAGTTATGGTGCCAGTAAAAAGGTTGTGGACCTTGTGAAGGCAGTTGTGACTAAATCGAAATTGTGAAGAGAGCTATTGATTTTTCAAAAACTACGAGCACATGAACAGACAAGATTGAACATACTGAAGCAATTCGTATATGTTCATTTTCACTCTTCTGCTGTTTAACCTCAGTCTCATATTTCTATAAGATTTTGTGCTTCTTATTGTAGTCATATAATTCAGCCTCAATCATCTCACGTGACTGAAAGTTCCATACTGATTCTGATAGTCGACGTGTTTAGATCTGACAATGCAACCAAACTAGAATCACCCATTTATTCACCAACCGTTGCCGAACTTTATCACGTCGACAAAAATACTCAATTAGTGTGACGTCATGAATATCTTTAGTTTTACAGGGGACCTTTCCCATTTGGCCAGTATATTCATCCTCTTGTATGTGATTGAAAGCAACCGATCGATCACAGGAATATCATTAAAAACACAAACATTATACGTGTTGGTGTTTATCACGAGATACTTGAACTTGTTTACCAAGTTCTACTCAGTTTACAACTCTGTTTTGAAAATATTTTTCATTGCATCCTCCGTTTACACTGTGTATTTGATTGCTCACAAGTACAAAAGATCAATCAAAGCTGATATCGATACTTTTCCTGTGAAATACTTGACTGGAGGTGCATTCATCCTCTCATTGATCTTTACTCACAAGTACCTGTTTGGTGAAATTACCTGGTCATTCTCATTGTGGTTGGAGGCTGTAGCCATCATTCCACAGTTATTTATTTTGCAAAGAACTGGGGAAGCTGAGAACATCACCACCCACTATATCTTCGCTTTGGGGTTGTACAGAGCGTTGTACATCCCTAACTGGATATGGAGATACTTTGCTGAGGGACATTTTGACTACATCTCTGTTTTGGCTGGAATTGTCCAAACTGTGATTTACTCTGATTTCTTTTACATTTACTATACTAAGGTGATGAAGGGTAAGAAGTTCGAGTTGCCAGTCTAATTCATGGACGATCTCCAGCATCTACTGAAAGTATATTCAAGTGGTCTTGAGATATCATAGACGAATAGACCCAGGATCGATTCAGACAGATCGCATTTGTATTGAAATGTTATTGGCATGCCAATACGTGTATAAAAGTACTCTTGAATAAATTTATCAATTGAATGCTAGAATGAGAGATGCAATATGATCAACGGATTTCGGTTAAATGCATACGACTTCATGTTTTACTGAGTGTTGATTAATTCGTACGTAATAAACTAATCTCTCTTCAATGGGAAATATTCTGTTCTAATACCTTCCTTGGTGACAATTAAAATCTCCAACCCATCACCGACTTGTATGTGTCTTTCTGTAGCCGAGGAGAATGCGTCTCTGACCAACTCTAATACTTCGTCCAATGATAAGAATTCGAACTCTCTCTTTTGTTTGCCGTCTGTGCCTGGCTGAAATTGATTTTTGAAGTTAACCTGGTTATCTAAGAAAGGCATAATCAAACTTGCAGCAGCACCTCCAGCCCTACATTGTTCTCTTTCATAGGAACCAACGGGATCGTAAGAGTATACCGCACCTTTTCCTTCGTCGTCCAATCCTGCAATCAATGTACTAACATAGTAGGGGAAAAACCGTTTCCCGTATAATAAATGCTGGATATATCTGGCAGCACTTCTTATGCTCAATTTCTTTCCACCGTGGTCGAATTTGTACCATTTCAATTGGTTTCTGAATCTATCTATGAGAGCTGCACCGTCAGCTGCGAATCCATTGGCGGTCATCACTATATTGTCACCCACATCGAATATTTTGGGCTCGTATCTAGAGTTAATGGAGTATCCGACGACCTGTCTGGTGTCACCGGCCAAAACGGCGAAGTCTTTACCAGCAATTCCCAATACGGTGCCACCATTATCAGAGTATGGGTTGAATCTGTGTTCAATGGGGACAGAATGAATCTCTGCCGAGTATTCCGAGGCGACTGTTGCATTCATGATGGGAAGAAATGTGATGGGGAATGTGGGGGATGTTAGGGGTGATTGGAACTGGTGCAAAGGGTGGTGAACTGATTCAATGGTGTACAAGTAGAGTTGATTGATATATATTGCCACTGTCGTTTGGTAGGTTGAGAGGTACACGACCAGGAGTGTATGTAGTGAGGGTACAAGGTAAAGGGTTGAGAAAGAGGTGGAAAGAATTGAAAGTGATACCAATGGAGAATTTGGACAGTCTGAAGTGTGCCATGTCTTGATTCTTACAATCGGTCTGAGATAGAGACTTTTGTATTTCTCAAATCGATTTTGGAGAAAATTTGGTAGCAAGTTCAAATTTTGCAACTTCAATAGGAAAATACAGGAATAAAATTTTAGTCTACGTGAGTTAAACTTAAAAAGGTGCTTGAATTGATTTGAACTATAAGTACGAATCCAACACTATTTTGATCTATGGCAGGGAAATCAAAGTCTTGACATGAAATTTGCAATAATTATATGATCATCTCAATTTATTAGTATCATGTCTTCCACCGATTCAAATTCTCACCGATTCGAACTACATTATATGTCTCTTATCTTCGATGAGTCTATATTTCGAAATGTAGAGATTACTCAACTACCTATATACAATATTAAATTTGTTAAGTCAGTGTATGTAGAGTACTGATATAACTTTTATCTATGGCTTGTTTCTTCATATCTTAGTTAGATGATTGTTGCTGGATTCTCGTTATGTACGCCCTCGAAATAACATTCCATGATCTCATGTACTTTTCCAAACACTGGTTCACACAGAAATCCTCCTGTCCCGTCAAAGAGCTCGAGGGTTGGGCAATACACTTCTGGAAACAATTTTCGGTGATTTTGTTGACTAACTCGGAAGCATTTGCAACTGCCAATTCCTGGCTGATTTGGTCTTGGATTTCTTGTTTGACCTGTTGCGAACGCACGTTGTTTCCTGAGGTGGTGGAACCTGTAGAAAGCGGGGAGCCTCCGAATAATGCCATGGTGTGTGATGTACTGTGGGTTTATGGCTTCCTATTTAATGGTGTATGGTCGAGTTTTTTTTTGAGATTCAAAATTTGCCTTGCTAGATCCGGGGTGGCTCAGGACTCGGGTGCACGTGAAGGTGCGCTGCTATCTTCAGATTACCGCTTCCGAGGGTGACCACGCTATCTTGTTTCAAATATTTTCGAACTATCCTCCAACTTCATATAAAAAACACCAACAAATCTTCTTTACTCCCCTACAGAGGCTTTCCCCAAACAATGAGCGAGCAATCATCATCCACCCAAATTTCGACCCAAAACGCCCATTTGTTCGTGTTAGTCCATGGACTTTGGGGAGGTCCTAATCACATGCGAACCATTGAAACCTCCGTTATTGATCTTTTGAAAGATCTGGGTTCAGAGAAGGTCGTTACGTTGAAACCCTCTTGTTTTCGGTTTTGGAAGACCTATGACGGCTTACTTTTGAACTCTCAAAAAGTCATTAGCGAGATCTTTTATGAGATCGAAGCCTTGAAGGCAAGCTCATTAAATGTTACCAAAATCAGTTTCGTAGGTTACTCCCTCGGCGGGTTGATCTCAAGATATATCATTGGGTTATTAGAGGAGTTGAACTTCTTTGACGTTGTCAAACCGATCTTCTTCACTACCTTCGCTACTCCCCATGTTGGAATTGAATTCTTCAACAAGAATATCTTTGATTCCACCGCCAATAGAATAGGTCAATATCTATTTGGTAAATCTGGACAGGAATTGTTTATAGGTGATACTCAAAAGGCCCTAGAGGTGATGGCTGACCCTAAGGAGAAATTTTTCGTGGGATTGGAAAAGTTTCAAAAACACATCTTGTTAGCTAACATCAAGAACGATCGGTCCGTACCATTTTTCACTTCATACATCACCGATTACTCACCATTCGATTCATGGGATTTGGTAGAAATCAAATACTTGAAAGACCTTCCTTTAGCCAAAATAGGTAAAACTCTGGTGGAACCAAAATTCGTCGATCTTACCAAGTCATCTTACCTTTCTGAAGAAGACGCAGTTAACTTCAAGGGCAACATCCAGGAAGATACGCCGTTCATTAGAAGTAACAAAATAGTGAGAGTTGTGGTGCTTTTAACTATGGCTACTTTTTTCTTACCAATTTGGATTCCACTCATTTTGAGTACCACAATCTGTGTGTCTATCTATAGTAGCTTCAAAATTCATGTGGTTACGCCACCTGAAATTGAACATCATTGGGCTAGGGTCCGGGATTCGATTTTCAATGGCTCGCCGGTCGATCCACAAGATGCGAAAATTGGCCAATATCAAAGGGATCAGAGAAAACATTTGGCAAGACATGAATCGTTCAAGGGTGACACATCAAAAATCACCGAAAATGCAATGGAAAACTTCATGTACGTAGATGATAGATTACATGGAAGATCCCCACCAGATGCCGATGATAATATCATAGAAGAGGAAGAAGACAGTGATGATAAAAGGGATGATGAGAGTACTTGGACACTTGGAAACACAGGTAACGTCATTGATGTCGTTAAGAATGATGAACAGGCTAGAGTTCATCTTGAAACTCTTAAAATTAAGGAGTACGAGAAGTTTCCATTATTCCAGTCCAAGAATAAAATTCAATTCAGCAAGCTGAAGCAAACCATCATTGAGAACTTGAATAAACTTGATTGGATCAAGATTCCAGTCTATTTGGATTGTTGGAATTCCCATGATGCTATTGTGAGTCGGAGAGGACCACGTTCGAATGCCAAAGGCGCCTCAATTATTACATTATGGTGTTCTATCTTGAGAAACCACCTTAAGGATACTAGTAGAGAAGGAACTACCAATTAAGCGATGCTAGATATCTAATTGACAAACGTTAATCCGTATGTATATGGAGTTTGATCTATCCGGATGGACACGTGACTTGAATCTCGTTTGAAGTAGATTAACACCGCCCATTGAACTTACCAAAGACCAATTGTCTTTTATGATGATATCACCTGCTTCTCCGAATAACTATCGTGTCAGGTAACTCATTTGCAAGCCTGCTTCCTATTTATACTCTCAAATTATTATTTATATGTCTATAGAAACCGGCCATATCCGGTCGGCCGTGGTCGAAATTCAGCAACCATAATTGCGCGAGCCTCACACTGAAGAGATAACTGTAGCATACTCCAACTACTTAAAGCAATTGCTACTACCAACCGATTGAAACCATACTGCTTTACTAAGTAGTGCCACCTGACAAATATCCATAGTCACTTTGTTACAGAGTTATATCTGTCTGGACCATTGGAGCCATCAGCCACGAGGAAACAGTCACCAGCTAGGCAGCAATTGATGGAGTTGATTCTTGCAACAAGTGGTATTCAATAAACAGGCAAAAGCAAAAGCAGTTTGATTTGATAAAAGTGCCTATAAACGTTAGAAGACGATTTTTGACCTTCAACCCATAGAAATTTAGAGCAATATTGAAATAGTAATAACAATTGGACCCTTATCAACAATAGAGCAAGAATACACTTTATTGAAACATCACATTCGAAGAATTACAAGTCAATATGTTCTTGCTAAAACCGTCACAGTTGACTTTAAGAAATCTTCGGATTTCGGTTCCTAGGACCAAAATCGCCCATTCCATCAGAACCAATGCCACATCGGCTTTCTCAAAGAATAGACACAATACAAGAGCGATCCTTGGATTCACTGGAATATCGTCAGTGATTGCAGGATCCATTATTTATTATAATACTCCCCATACCATTTGGAACGATGTGCATGCGTTGGATACCTCTATTCATGAATTGCAGCCTGTCGAAGATGCAGAAACATATGAAAATGGGCTCTATCTCGCTTCTCAACGTGAAGAGTTGAATCAATTCGAAGAATATCGAAAAAAGAGACTTACTACGGGAAACTATCTCTTTAGAATCATTTTTTACGTGAAATTTAAGGCCGACGATTACATTATAAGTCCCTTGGTTACATTCACTCGTTTCATAGAATTATCAATGATTTTCGTACCAGTTCTTTTATTATCACCGATCTGTTGGTTCGGTAGAAGAAATAGAAAGTCTGGTGAATACGTACGCTCAGGAGCTATTCTTTGGTTCAAATATTTGAGATGGTCTGCTGAAATCGCGGGTGCATCCTTCATTAAGTTGGGACAATGGGCTGCTTCCAGAACTGATATTTTCCCCAAAGAAATGTGTGAACAGCTTGGAAATTTGCACTCGAATGCAAAGCCTCACTCCATTCATGCTACTAAGAAGATTGTAAGTCAAAGCTTTGATTTGCCTTTCGAGGAAATCTTCGATGAATTTAACGAAACTCCGTTAGGAGTGGGTGCTATTGCCCAGGTATATATTGCAAAGTTATCTAACAAGGCTATTGACAGGGTCAAAACACTCGAGGACAAACAGAAAAAAAGCTTAGATCATCACTCAACAAAAGGCCGTCAACAATTCTTAGAGACTATTTTGGTGACGGAGCATGGTGATACTCTTACAAATAACCAGCGTGTTGCTATCAAGGTCTTACATCCTAACGTTGAGGTAAAGATCAACAGAGATTTGAAGATTATCTCATTCTTTGCGAGTGTTATCAATGTGATTCCGACCATGGAATGGTTATCATTACCCGATGAAGTTGAACAGTTTTCCATTTTGATGAGATTACAATTAGACTTGAGAATTGAGGGATTGAATTTAGCCAAATTCAGAGACAATTTCAAGAACAGACTTGACATCCATTTCCCTAAACCATATTTAAATTTCACAACCAGAGACGTGTTGGTTGAAGAGTATATGCATGCCATTCCAATGAGCAGATTATTGTCATTGAGTGAAAATCATGGTAAGAATTTGTCGAAGGAAGTTAGTGACAAAGGATTAGATGCCTTTTTAAAGATGTTAATTCTTGACAACTTCGTTCATGCTGACTTGCACCCTGGTAACTTGATGATCCGGTTTTATAAAAACGAATTATTTCCTCATGAAAAGGAATACAAAATTGTGAAGTCAAGTAATGAACATGAAACAAACAAGATTACCAATGAATTATTGGATTTGGGAGATGATAATGAAGCCTGGTGCCTGAGATTAGCAGCTCTCTACGATGAAGGGTATCATGCTGAAATTTGTTTTCTTGATGTTGGCTTGATTACTGAGTTGAATCACGAAGATAGAGTGAATTTCATTGATTTGTTCAAAGCATTATCGGAATTTGATGGATACAAAGCTGGTGAGTTGATGGTAGAAAGATCAAGAACCCCAGAGACTGCGATAAACAAGGAATTTTTCGCATTGAAGGTTGAAAAGTTGGTAGACAGAATGAAGGAAAGAACATTCGCATTGGGTAATATTAGTATTGGAGATTTACTTGACCAAGTTTTAGGTATGGTCAGAACTCATCATGTTAGAATGGAGGGGGACTTCATTACTGTCATTGTGGCAATTTTGCTTTTGGAAGGAATTGGTAGAAGATTAGATCCTGACTTGGATTTATTTGCAAGGTTCGTATATGCTTGTCTATTTGGGTTTCCTACGGAAAATGAGCTTAATATTTTTTTCACATAAAATCGTGTATATAGAAGATAGAAGTATTAAGTGTCATTATATCCAATAGGATTGGTTCGTTGTGGAACAGAGTGCCTCACAATCAATGGTTCATAATACTAACATCTAGTTCCTTACCTGTTTTGAGAAAGTTGGGAGTCCTGAAAGAAGGACGAGATATTTTCAAAAATGAGAATTCCTTGAGTATGATCAAGGTTTGGTTGGTATTAGAAGTGAGACAATTCATCAATGCCTCTATTCAAGATGTGAGTATTTTTTTTTGGATAAAACAGATGCACAATTAGGGTGTGCAGCGGATATTGAAGATGCAATTATACTAACTTTTAGATTCACTCGTTGGTTAAGGCCGATATGTTGAGTCCTAACATTTAAGATTCAGATATCATGCAAATCAGACTTGATAGGTGGACTCACGCAAGATAGTGAGAAGGATGAGCAAGAGAAGATACCGTTGAATCGGTGTACTTATAATATTGTTCTTGGTGATGTCTTTGACATTCTACTTGAGGAGTATCAGCTTCTCGTTCACTACCACCGCCCATATCAAATATTTTACAATGTAGACATTCATATTCCAATTTTATTTTCATTTCCGCCACAACGTTTCGTTTATTTGTTTTTTAGATTAATGTCATACGCCAAACAGGAATAGTTATGAGGTAAGTCCTGTTCAATTTTAGTTCAAAAAATGTATTCATTAAGGAGGAATGTAAGTTTCTATTTTATACATGAGAATTGGAATTCGAAGGGGAAAAAATTGAATGTCCCAACGGTTTCATGCCTCAATTCCAGCCAATATAGCGTTGAGTTCGGCTAGGTATGTACACTAATTTTACATTAATTGAATCTCTAGAGATGGGGCGTGCAGCCCATAAGCCGATGTAGAGTTCGAGTAGGGTGGAATGGAACCAGATTTACGACAACCAGAAAAAACAGATCTAACTCTGGTCAATTGTTGGTGTAGAACTATTGTTTTACCATTTTTCTGATTATAAAGAACATCAGAGAGGTGAAAGTTGCGAAATTGAGAAGTGAATATATTTTAGGAAAAAGCAGAAGTCAGAAGAAAAGGGATGAATGGACCAGATGAGGTGTGAAGGAAGGAAAGAAGATAGGAAAAACAAAATCAATGAGAGATGTTTGGATCGAAAAAGTTGGCCACTTATTTGAAATAAGGTTGAAGTATAATCAAAGCACTAATTGTAAATGGAGGCGATTAGAATTATAATTGGAACGAAAAAATAGAAGGAGTACAATCGAGAATCGAAAGAGCCACTTTTTGTGATGAAGTGAAAAATTCCGTGACTATTGAGTGAGGAAGTCTAAAAGGTATTGTAGGATCCTTGATGGAATTGTTCTGGAGCAAAGGGCCGCTTCAACATGAGAATTGTGTCAACTTCTTTTGGTCTATTCGCTATATCACGAGTATTTAGTTCCATTTAGCGAGCAGATTGCTGACTAAAACTTAACTAATTCTTTGTCTACTATGCAACTATATGAAGCAAATATACCGTCCTTTGCATCATCCTGATGTCTTCTTCCCTTCTTTAAACAAGAGCCTTCCATCTGCTAACCCGTTCTCATGCAATTTTTCCTTCCCACCTCCCTTCATCTCTCGCTACCTTCCTTTCCTTTTGTTCACCATCTCCAACAATATGTCTGCAACCTTAATCCGTGAACGTTGCTTTAGGGGTGTCAAAAATGGGGCTTATTGTCCATAGCGGTCCCCATCTCATCTGTTCAACCCTTTCTTAACATCTCCTCCTTATGTCCCCAATAATCACTTCCTCTACTCCAACTAGTGTAACCTAGTTTCCCATCAATTACATATACAACCACTTGGGTCTCGCTAGAATCACCTGGTCCAGGCCCTCAACCTCTGCGGATATTCCCCTGTACCCCCACCGTTTAGGTCCCCTCCCCCACGTAGTAGATGTTGTCCCTATACAGGCATCCCTCTACCATCCACCTCTGTGCAGGAAAACCCGCACTTCCTCACGTCCACTACTTTGTTCCAGGGCGATGGACGCTTTGATTGCCAGTAGCCTTCTCCAACTGTCATCATCACCTACTACGACCCATCTGCCCGCCAAACCACATTGCCTCAGCTTGTACAACCCATCCCTAGTCACCACCACATCATCCGACACATTCCCCTCCATCACCACCACCACGTCCTCCTATAGTGTACAGGGTTGTGTAAATGATGAGTTTCCCCACTCCAACGTCTTCCTCACTGGTGGATGGTTATAAGGAGATGAAAAGGATACCGCAGGAAGATCAGGATGCTCTACTACCCCGCAAATCCGCCGACGAAGGTTTCCTTCCATCAAAAGACTCTTCCATTGTACCACCACCTGCGGTATCTCTTCCTGAAAATACTCCAACATCTCCTCCAACACACTCAATTTTGATTAACAACACCACCGTCCCCGATCCTCCACCAGAAACCACCGACCCGGAATCGGTCTTCTTGGCTCAAAATAAGAAGGGATGGCAGCACGGCGTGAGCATTCCCTACACCACTTTCCAGTACCATAAGGTCAAAAACATCTCCACCAAAACTAGGCTCAACAAGAGCAACGATAAGGCCGTGTTTGCACCCAGAATAGTATTATCTCAAGTAGAACATTCAGCGCTTGATGTGGACCCCAAAACGGGAAAGAAAATCGTCTTGAAGACTAATGATACCCCTCCCCCATTTGACCCTACCCGTCCCATAGACCCAAATATTGCACTCCAGGACACCAGTTCCAGTATATTCGCTGGCCAATTCACTATTCCACGGATGGCATTAAACGTACCGAAGTTCTACCGTGGATCCCATGACAGTGCTACCAATTTCGATGTAATCCCGAAGTTGTGCTATCAAAATCATTTCGATATAGGTGAGCTCACATACTCCTTCGGAGGTATCTACGTCACCAAATACTCCACGTTCGAACATCTAGGCTTGCCAAAAAACGTCAGCTTGGACAAGATCTCAATACACTTTCCTTGTGAGCTACCCCCGTTTGTGAGTAGGGATATCTTGATCAACCCATTTATGCGCCAGAACCATAACTTTTACATGTTCAACGCCGAAAGAGGATCATTGACATACTTGGATACTCTCGCTCCAGATAATTACCCGGGCCATATCAACTCGTTATTAAGTAGTCAGGTCTCCCCAAGACACGTATTTTTTTATGGTGGGTTTCTGATAAAAGACGAGTCTGTGGAATATAGAGCTGATATCGACAGGTGGCTCATCAAAAAGAAATTAATATTGAACACCGATGGTTATATCTTGGACAAGGACACATTTCGCTTCACCAAGGTGGACTTGAAATCAAAGGATGATCGGTTCGTCCATGATGGAAGACTCGGTGCCGGTATAGTCTCTAATATGTTTTCGAATACGGACAAAAGCAATAATTCGACTGATGCACCAGCAAGAGTACCTCTGCCTTTAATTTTTACAGATAATACAACCAACGCTCCGTCGTCGGGAAAGACACCCGGAAGTCCTTATAACCAACCGGCCCTGAAACATGGCCATATTGATAATTTTAAACTTCCCGATTCTAATACCAATCTCGCATCAATATCATCAGTCACTACTAAGCATGAAAGTCAGGTGAAGTTGACCAAGAAAAACCCGGATCCAGAATTGCCAGCAGTTTCGTCAGTAGCTTCTCACCTCAAATCCCCAGTCACGAAAACCGCCTCTAATGTATCCACTAACAGTACACCCCAGAGGCAAACAGCACAACAGTATTCATCTAATGTTTTTCGAACTCAATCTGAAATGGCTCCAACAAAGCAAAATTCCATTGAATCAAATTTGAAGGCGATTTCGACGAATAACTCGTCGACTAGTGGTGATTCTGGCACACAAACATCAACAGTAAGTGGAGCCGAATCAAATATTATTATTGGGACAAAGTCTAAGATGAGCAACGTCTTGTCAAAGTCATCAAGGATCTTTCATCGTAGTCACCATCAGAGACAAACCAGTAACGGAGTACCCAGCTCACCACCACAGACTCAGATCAACACCTTAAAGAGCACGTACTCGAAGCAAGTGAAACAACACAGATCGAATTCCCAACATAGTTCCAGTGAAAGCAGACCAGTTTCACCGGTACAAATGTCCTTACCTCAAAAGCCTAAGGCAGAAATTTCGAAAGTCGACACGAAGGTTCTGGAACTGATAGTTCCTCAAGACCCTACGCATTTGCAGCCACCACAAACTCAAGCACAGGATCAAGTATCCGATATTACCAGTACGCCCCTACCATCCTCACGTTCGACAACACCAATCTCGCTCGAGAAACAAAGCAATGATAGACAATCTTCAGAACATTTAGGAAATGAGTCGGTTTCAACGCTAGGATCCACACCAATTCAGCCTCAATACGACGCATCGCCTGGGAACATAGCATCGGCCGACTCTGAAAAACATCACCAACGAAACCATATTCTTTTTCACGAATCCATTATGAAAACAGGACTTAATGGAGTATCTATTTTTATTTTTGGTGGGTTCAAAGCATACGAAGATGAAGATGGAGTCCAAAAATTCAAGGCAACGGATGAGTTTTTAAAAATTGATTTGGCGTGCAAGGACGATGTTTCGGGTGTACAATTTCATTCTGAAGGTTTGGTTTTTGATATCACCCAAAGATGCCTATTCATTGCAGATGAACCCCATGACTGGCCATCTCCTAGGGGATATTTTGCTAGTACTTTGGTCAATTATGATCAAGATAATGAAAATTGCAATGTTGATATATTTGCTGATTCGGATATTGGATCGATTGGTTCTAATAGGGCCACTTCCCCTATTAGTGTATCATCAGGAAATGTCTCATTCCAGACGGTTTCTAGTGGCCACGTCAATAAACTTATGTTACAAGGTCCTGACTCCTATTTCAAGGGCAAGGCGTTGTTAGTTCACGGTGGATGTAATGAAGAAGGGACAGTTTTCAGTGAGTTGTACTTATTTTTGTTTGACACAGGCCAGTGGCAGACTTTGTCGACGTACTGTTTCGATTACTTTGAGCGCCCACTCAAACCGTATGAAGACGATGACCGGTCACAATTGAGCAAAGAGAATGAGGTCGAAGATGCTAAGTTAATAGAAGCGGAATTGAGATCTTGTCACCATACAACATTGTTTTATTCTAACGAAGGAAGAGACTATTTATTCTTCATGGGAGGGTTTAGGAATGACTACTTGAGGCATTTTGATAAGGTGCCTTATGAAAGTGATAAATTCGATGTAACAAGACTCTCGAACTTTTCGTTTGCATCCAAAAACTCAAATACAGCGAGAATTGCAGTTTTGAACATCAAAACACAAACCTGGAGATTTTTGAAGTACTACTATGATATCAAGCATATGCTTACCGACGAATATATTGACAGGCTCAACTACAATCCGAGATGGGTCAACGCACGGATGGCTAATTATGGAGGCTCCATCTCATTGAATGGAAAATGCATCACGATCTGCCATGGAATGGCATTACCATGTCCGGAAAAATACGAGGATTTGGAAAAAATAAAGGAGGAAATACCTTTGGATTTGCTTTTATGGGGGGGTCATGTACACTATACGTTCCCCAATTTATAAATGTTGCGAAATGATTTAGGATATTATAGAATTTACGATCATGATAATTAATAGTGTAAGATTGTACGTAAAAGTTAGCTTAATTCGAGATTCGCATACTATTGAAGAACACAGGAATTGACTGAGAATGATTCTGGAAGAAGTCGATCATCATCTTGGCTCATGTCTAAGGTTTGTTGTGACTATGACGCTAATGTATCGTTATATCTATTCAGACCGGCTGACATAATCTTACTGTACTCGCTTACGAATTTCTCTTGAAAAATTTGATAAAAGTTTTCGAATCTTTACAGCAACAATATACACTATTGGCCACCACATTTCATTCTTCAAATACTACAATCAAAAATGTTCGGATTAGGTGGTTCAGCTCCTCAAGTTTCGTCTCAACAAAAGTTGACCGCTGCAGAAGCGGAATTAGACATGGTCACCGGAATGTTCAACCAATTGGTTTCGCAATGTCACTCCAAGTGTATTAACAAGGCTTACAACGAGTCTGATGTCAACAAGCAAGAGGCTCTTTGTCTTGACAGATGTGTTTCCAAGTATTTCGAAACCAACGTTCAAGTTGGTGAAAACATGCAAAAGCTCGGACAATCTGGCGCCTTCATGGGTAGATAAAGATGAAGAAGGATTAACTTGCCCATTTTGGCTAGATAAAACACTTGATGATTCATGGCAACTCTAAAGAAATAGTTACTTTTGGTAACAACTTTGTATATACATCAATAAAATATTTATTTGATAAGAGACTGGGCGTGTACTATTTACAGGTGACAAAAAGTGGAAATGTTCGAAAGGTGAGTGAAATGGGTGTGTAAAGTCAGAGGATATGAAATATTCGGATATAATGATGGGTGATGTCGAAGTTGTTGGGAGTTGAATAAACTTTGAATGAATTGCATAGGTAAAACGTGTCAATAATACTTTTAGATTTTCTCTTGTTTGCAGTATTTTAATATTCTTGTGGGCAATTTATTTATTCCCATCCTAAAGCTCTTCCAAATCTTAGCTTAATTCCTTCCCATGTATTCAATTTCGGTCTTACATCCAAGAAAAAACTTGCCCCTTGGCCACTTCCACTGTAGAAGTCAATAACATATTCAACTTCGGTCCCACATCTACTTATTATCCAATCATGTCTATCGAATGGTTTTTGATACCCCAATAGCGTTGAATTAAACCATGCTCTGGGCGTAAGCTTTTTCAGATCTCCTTTAAAACTGGTTAAAGTGATACCTCCACATTTCTTGATAGCTTCTTTTGAATGAGATCTTTCCCAATTAAGAATATGATTCCACGCTCTTTCATTCACCGCGTTGTGAATAGGCACCACTGTTTTCATGTCTTTAGCTTCCGGATTCCAGCTCTTTCGGTGCATGGCGTCAAAGAATTGCTTCTGTGACGGATAAATCCAGTTGGAGTCAGCCGATGTTCTTGGAATTGAACTGACTTCTCTGTCTGTGGGTAAATCAACATTCATGCCCCCAATAGACTCGGTTGTATTTGCAGATAAACTTTCCGAGGAACATCCTTCGGTGTCCGATGACCGTGCTTCAATGGCCTCCGGTACGTTGGTTGCGCTAATCAGCACTTTGCTTAGCCACTCACTTCTGGCATTATGATCCACAGGGCATACTGGTTGATCTTGGGTTTGTACGTTTTGTGCTTCTTCTATAGCAGGGGAATCCGCTGGCTTTGACGTGAGGTTCTTTATCCAGCTCAGCCTAGTAGAATGGTCCACAGGACACTTTGGCTGCTCTTCGTTAGACATTTGGGGACTGTTGTAGTGAAGTCGTTATTCGCTTATTAACAAATGCTTTCTATAGGGTGATGAGAAAATTCGAGATTGATGAAAATCACGTGATTACTTTTCAGTATACTTAGTTTTACAGTCCTTTGAAATTCAAGTCCTTTCACAGTACCTATTCTTTCGATGACGTATTTATACAGGTACGTAGATATATCACGATATAGCCTTTGATTCGTAAGGCGTTGGAGAAAACTTGATGCAAAATGTTAAGGAACAATTATTATTGCAAAAACATCGATCTGAAGTTCGAAATCTAGAGAAAACTTTTGATATTCGATCCAGGTGGTACCATGGATTCACTTAGTATATCTTCTTCTTTTCATCTAATGATAATTCTCCAGCACCAGCATTAACAATGATCAACAAACCTCCTACAATAGATAAGGTTTGAAAGAACTCATATTTCAAGAAATCACGATTGGAGTCTTGCGAAGCATACTTCCAGAAGGTGTTGACAAACACATTGTAGGCGAACAACAACACTGTCAACACAAACGCAGCAAACTTAGTCTTGTAACCCACAATGATGGAGCCACAAGAAACGAAACCAACTAAGATAATCAATAATCTGGCAAAGGACCACGAGGCAGAAAACACGAATCCCAAGAATAAGAACACCAATAACAATCTACCAGCCAACAAGAAGTACTTTTTGTTGTCCTGGTTGTCTAACATAGGCACCCCTGGTAAGTTTAAGGATCTTTTGTCACGGACAAGAGTATCAGAAAATGCCAACACCAAGCCTCCCACAACAGACAAATTTCTCAAGAGGAACTGGCCATCGAAAATCAACCCATAGGCCAAGCCCTGAAAGAAAACCACCGCTACTAAGGTAGAGGTGGCAATGGTTGGCAATTTTCTCAACACCAAAAAGGTGGAGGCAACTAACATAGTAATGACATTGACAAATAAGAACGACACCGTGAGCCAGCGCCAGATATGTCTGTAGTTGTGGAGGTAGTATACCTGTTCAGACCACTGAGTGATGATTCTCAATGAGTCTTCGTAAAAAGTGGCCACAATGAATGCTCTACCAATGGCAGGAACATAGGGTTTAAAAGGTTTGAAGTAATCGTCAATGAGGTCCTCGACCTTCTTGGTGATGTGTTCGAACTGATCCAATGGGGACTTGGACAGCGATACCGGCCCGAGGTTTGTGGGTGGAGGTACTCCGTTGGCATTGCCATTGAACTGGTTGTTGAAGTGATTTCCTGGGCCTCTGTAGGACATGATGATTGGAGATCAAATATGTGTCAAAAAGAATATGGGGAGGGGTTTGAAACCAGGGAATAGGGTGGTGATACGGTCTGGGATGCACGTGGGACGGATTGCAACTCAATGGGACAATACACTAGAGAGTTAGAGGTCAATTGAATGGAGATCAAGATGTGTCGATGTATACGATTCGTGATGCCCCGCTGTTTCGACGTGGAAGAAGTGACACGCAAGTAGTTTCAGGGATGTGTGTGGGCGAAAAGAGAGGGACTGCACGTGACGAGTGAGTGAAGGGTGGGAAAAAAGGGTAGACAAAGTGTATAAAAGTGGATACAAAGTGTATAAACTTGAATACAAAGTGTGAAATACGGTGTGAAAAATGTAAAAAGCGGCGAAAGGTGGAGCTGTGGTGGAGTAAGTGGATTTTACAACAACACATGAAAGTCAAGTCGGTTTAGTTCATGAAGTACAGAGGCGGACGAATTGTGGAGTAAAGGTTTAGTTGTCGTTACAGAGCGCAAAAAAGTGGTTACCCTTACTATTGTTATTAATGGTCAATAAACATAGTCTTATTGAAGCGTCGCTTCTTAAATAGTTGCTAATTATCCAGTCTCTTTTTGCTATGATCTCACCTTACAGGTAAGAGGCCAAGATCAAAAAAAAGTTCAAAGTTCAGTGAGTGGAAAGTGAAAATTGTAAGGAAGTCACGGGAGTAAAGCACTTGGACAACCATCAGACACCCCAGTTTGTCAAGTCTGGTTGCTGTAACTATTACTAATGTTCTCCCATATCTATAGTGGTCGACGGTCTAGACCCACCTTCTTTGCCTCTCAATTGTTTACCTTATGTATGCCCAGGCAGACTATATCCCTAAACTTTACATAGTAAACTTTCCGAATTGAGGAGCCTCACTCACTCTTGTCGTTCCCCCAAATTTTCTTCCCCCCTGGTGTCCGATCTTCAACTCTATTGTGTCCTCTCCGTCCCACGTGATCCACATACGAAGGGTCAAAAAGTTCAATCCAATCCCAACAGTCCTTCCACCTACCATCGCCAACCCGTTGTTTTCCATCCTTTTCTAGTGCAATTGCCCCATCCCCATCACCATCTACCTTCAAACACAGCGCCACCTTCACCGTCTCTTCCTGTCCCACAATTGCTGCCAATCATGAGTTTCTTGAGAAGAGACAAGTCTAGAACGAATCTCAAGTCGTCGTTTGGCTTCACTTCGTCTTCGGGGCAGAATAACGAGAACGTGCACTCAAAACCAACCTCTGGGACCGGTCCTGGCCACACCCAGAGTCTAGGAAACATCAATGTGGATACGCTTCCCAAAGACCAACATTCGTCCCAATCAGGTTCCAATTTGGTTTCTCCAGCCCCCACAAAGCACTCGTCCCT
Source organism: Suhomyces sp. yHQL142 (assembly GCA_030582675.1). Taxonomy (NCBI): domain Eukaryota; kingdom Fungi; phylum Ascomycota; class Pichiomycetes; order Serinales; family Debaryomycetaceae; genus Suhomyces; species Suhomyces sp. yHQL142. Next base: position 117,275 of record JAJMGU010000031.1, read on the forward strand.
AGGGAACACACCCACAACAGGATCACCGCAACCCAACTTGACTGCTCACCCAGGAATCGCCAAAAAGTCGTCCTCTACCACGATTTCCCCCATCATTTCATCATCTTCCTCCATCAATTCGTCATCGCAGCAGCAGCAGCAGCAAACCCAGTTTCATACCCAGAATAGTCGTTCTGACAATGTGAACGGCCTTTTCTCCTACCACTACGACGACGACAACACCGATTCAGACAAAAATCATGACCGTGGACTCAGTATCGATGACCAGATCAATAGTGGTACCCATTCCAAGCAATCGACACCTCCGGTGAACCAGGAGAATTTCAGTCCTAGGTCCTCTGTAGTCTCTTTTCCGATAACTTCCAACGAGGATGAAGAAGCTCATACTTCGCACATCAATAGTACCATCAATGACGATTCCCAGACTCATGATCAAGAGGATTCTGCAAACAATACGTCCAATATTAAAGATAACTACCGTGGATTCCACGCAAACCAAAATCGCGGCTCCTCCAACACTCCTCCATTATCCCATCCCATAAAACCTCGTTTCAAAAAGAAAGGTGGCTCTCTACTTGGAAAGTTGATATATTCAAGTAGAAAAGATTCAGAACCTTCCGTTATTAACACTAGCCCTAACCCACTAGCAGAGGCAACTTCTAACGACGCATTCTATAGTCCGTCTAGTCTGGACAGTCGGAGTAGACAAAACTCGGTGGGTAACTCCAATACAAACCACCGAGCTTCATCTTTGGGAGCTGGCCCCATAATTCACCCTATTGTTAGTTTGTCTAATTTAAACTCGGGCACTCAAGCTTCGAGCAGAAAGAGCGCAAGTTCAGGATCCTCGTCTTCTTCTAAACACAAATTTCGCATTCCATCTATTTCTTTAGATCATCATCATCATGGTAGTCACCATAATAGCATCAGCAGTTCTATTCCAGAAAATTCTCACGCAGTGACCACACCTCCAGCACAGGTAGTAACGACACCTCCTTCAGGTATATCCCCTGGCTACACTCGATCTCCTGGGACTCAAAGCTCGCGCCCTCCTTTAACTTCTGCTACGACCTTCGACTTGGATATGAATTTGGATGAAATGAAGGGTATAATCAAGTCTCCACAAAATGGGGTATCAAATGCATCAGATGAACCTATCACTTCGTTGGGAAATGCCTTGGGTGCACCAAAGAACAGGGTTCCTTTAAGAAAGTCCTTCTCAGCATTGGCCATTGCGTCATCAAATGAAAACATCTCCGACTCTTCTCGAATCAAGGATGCAGGAAGTTGGAAAGCTCCAGATAGTTGGGATGTGAAGTTTGATGATCCGAAAAGAGAAGATTTTAATATCCTTGACTCTGACGATAGCGAGGAGAAAGAGTCTCAGAATGACAATCAACTCGATTTCGAAGTTGATAGCTCATCAGATGCTTCGGACTTGAGCCTGGACTCTTCAGATGGTACTACCAAATTACCTAAAAAAACCCACAAATCGAAACATGTTACTGCCGTACCTCTGGTTATGAAACGATCTGAATCAATCTTGCCTGTTTTGTATGGGTTGCGTCAGCAATCTCATGTTGTCCCCTCCACAAATTCTGATACAAAGGCCAAGATAAAGGGCCCGAACCATACAGTACGTGTTTTCAAGGAAGATAATACCTTTACAACGATTTTGTGTTCGTTAGAAACAACAACAGCCGAGTTGTTGACGATAGTGCAAAGGAAGTTCTTCTTCGATTCGACATCAAATTATCAAATCTCGGTGTACATTGGAAACTGTGTCAAGGTCCTTGAGCCCTTTGAACAGCCAATAAAAATTCAAATGGGATTATTGATGCTCAGTGGATACACGGATCTGGATAATTTAAGAATTATTGGTAGAGAGGATTTATCTTTCATTTGTAAATTTGTGGTCGAGAACATGTATCTTAGAAACTTGACCCACGATGAGGAAACATCTTTGTCCAAAGATTATGTGGATGTGAATATTTCAAGTTTGAATCTCAAGAATATTCCTATTATATTTCATCAACATACATATGAAATTGAGAAGTTGAATGTTTCAGACAATCCATCGATCTATATCCCATTGGATTTTATTCAAAGTAGTAACAATTTAACATCAATTTGTTTCTCAAGAAACGGGTCTTCAAAATTCCCAATGAATTTCTTAGAAGCAAAAAAGTTAACACATCTTGATTTGGAGAAAAACTTTTTAGATGAGTTACCATCAAAGATTAGTCACTTGAGAAATTTAACTCACTTGAAATTGAATTCAAATCAGTTGAGTCACTTGCCTAAGTCATTTGGAAAATTAAAGAATTTAATCAGTTTAAACCTATCATCCAATTACTTTAATTCATATCCAGAGCCAATCAGTGATTTGGTAAATTTGAGGGATTTGGATCTATCATACAATGACCTTTCATTCTTGCCAGAATCAATCAGTAAATTGGTCAAGTTAACAAAGCTTAATCTCTCTACCAATAAGCTCTCCAAAGCTTTACCTGAATATTTAACCAAATTAACCGGTTTAAAGCGTTTAGATATTCGTTACAATCAGATTTCAAACGTTGATGTTTTGGGATCTTTGCCTAACCTTGAAGTGGCATATGCTTCAAAAAACAAAATCTCAACATTTAATGATAGAATGGAAAGTTTGCGTTTATTGCACTTTGATAGAAACCCGACTACAAACTTGGAATTCGAGAATCTTTTGGAGTTATTAACCATTTTGGACTTATCGAAAGCCAAAATTACGTCGATCCCGTCCAACTTCTTGAGCAAAATTCCTAATGTTGAAAAGTTTGTTTTAGATAAGAATCATCTAGTGAACTTACCGTCCGAATTAGGTAACTTATCTAAGTTGGCACACTTGTCTTTGTATGGAAATAACTTGCAAGCTATTCCTTCAACCATTGGACAATTAACTTCATTACAGTATTTGGACTTGCACTCTAATAATCTCCAGTCTTTGCCAGGTGAGATTTGGAGCTTGAAATCTTTGAGTTTCTTGAATGTTGCCTCAAACATACTTTCATCATTTCCAAAGCCTCCATTTGCAATAGCGAAAAGAATTTCCCTGACCATAAATTTTGGAAGCTTTGTGAATGAACCGTATGAATCCCAGAATGAGGGATCAGAATCCAGACGTGGATCTACTCAGCATGATGGCCTGCAACATGCAGATTCAAGGCGAGGCTCAATCCAGACCGACTCACCATTCGATTCAAAGCGCCCATCAGGTCAAAACGAATCTACTTCTACGTTGGAAGATTCAACCCCGTCTATTGGAGTAGATGAAGAAGGTGATTCCAACTCACAATACATCGACAATTCTTCCTCTCTTGCGGATAGTCTTCTCAATCTCATTGTTGCGGATAATCGGTTGAGTGACGAAAGTTTCGAAAGTCTTTCATTCCTTATTGGACTCAAGTCCCTTAATGTATCATACAACGATTTTCTAGAGATTCCAGACGGAGGTTTAAGAAGACTTACACGTCTTACAGAGTTATATTTATCGGGTAATGAACTTACTAATTTACCAGCAGATGATCTTGAGAATCTCAAAGGATTGAGATTGCTTTATGTGAACAACAACAAATTGGTCTCATTGCCTGCAGAATTAAGTAAGTTGACTGATTTGCAACATCTCGACGTTGGCTCAAATCAATTGAAATATAATATCTCTAATTGGCCGTATGACTGGAGTTGGCATTGGAACAAGAATTTGAAATACCTCAACTTTTCAGGTAACAAGAGGTTTGAAATCAAGCAAAGTCATTTAAAGAATCCTGAAACTGGTGAATATTTCGACAGTTTATTGGTATTGAAAAGATTAAAAGTTTTGGGGTTGATTGATGTGACCTTGACATCAACAAGTGTACCAGATCAAAATACAGAAATGAGAATTAGAACGACTGCTTCGGAGTTAGATAATATTGGCTACGGTGTGTCTGATACTATGGGTACGCGAGAACACGTTTCGAGTAGAGATATTTTTATTCAAAAGTTTAGAGGAAATGAGAGTGAAGTTTTAGTCTGTTCCTTCGATGGAAAATGTGGAGCACCTAACCAAAGTCATAAAATTTCAGCTTTAGCCAAGGCCATGTTTGTACCCAACTTCACCGATGAATTGGATAAAATCAAGGATGACAGTGAGATACAAGATGCCATTAGAAGAACATTCTTATCTTTGAATAAGGAAATCAATGGGATATTATCGGCTAAGAAGAGCTCTTCCTTGAATCAAAATATTCAGACTAAACAGGACTTTTCTGATTTGAGTCTTAGAGACGACTCGAACGCTGGTTGCTCTGTAACGATCCTTTATATCAAAGATAGAAAGCTTTATACCGCCAATATTGGAGATATAGAGGCACTTCTTTCCAGAAACAACGGAGACCATGTTTTATTGACCACAAAACATGACCCTACTAATCGTGCCGAATTTGAAAGAATTCGCGCTTCTGGTGGGTATGTCAGTGGTGATGGAGCTCTAGATGGAGAATTACCTATCTCTAGAGGTGCAGGGTTTTTCAACTTTTTGCCCCATACCCATTCGGGTCCTGATATAACAGCAATCTCTCTTACGGCTGCCGACGATATGATTGTTATGGCCTCCAAGGTTTTGTGGGATTACATATCCTACGAATTGGCTGTGGATATCTTAAGACAAGAAAAAGATGATCCAATGTTGGCAGCGCAGAAGTTGAGGGACCATGCAATTTGTTATGGTGCCACGGACAAGATTGCAGTGATTGTCCTTACCTTGGGAGAACAAAAGTTGAGTAGACTGAAGTTTGGTTCCAATGCGTTATATCATAACTTGGGACGTGATAGTGATGTGTATGGTGGAAAAAAGAGAAGAGACCGTGCATTTATCACCGGAGACTCTCAGTTGAGAAGATTAGAGGAAGAAATCGATCCACCAGTTGGTGAATTGGCTTTGGTCTTTACAGACATAAAGAATTCAACTTTATTGTGGGACAGTTATCCGGCACCAATGAGATCTGCTATCAAGACACATAACAGCATCATGAGGCGACAATTGAGAATTGTGGGAGGGTACGAAGTGAAGACTGAAGGTGACGCTTTCATGGTATCATTCCCGTCGCCCACTTCGGCATTGTTATGGTGTTTCAATGTCCAGCAAAACTTGCTAACTGCAGATTGGCCAGCGGAGATTTTGGAAACAGACCAATGTTGTGAAGTTGCCGATAGTACTGGTAACGTAATATTTAGAGGTTTATCAGTACGAATGGGTATTCATTGGGGTGCCCCAGTATGCGAACCAGATGTGGTTACTTCCAGAATGGACTACTTTGGACCGATGGTCAATAGAACCTCTAGAATTAGTGCAATTGCTGATGGTGGGCAGATTGCTGTTAGTTCCGATTTTTTGGATGAAATCAATGCATTGGCGAAGATTCACGAAGAGATTGTTGCGAACAAGACTACATTAATCGATGCATACCAAGGCAACCATCGCGCGGGAGAGATCATCGAAAAGGAACTCAGCTCTATTGAAGAAGTCGGATGTCACTACTTCAGTATGGGAGAAAGGAAACTTAAGGGACTTGAGACACCAGAACCTATCACTTTGGCATTCCCTACTAAATTACGAATCAGACACGAACTTTTACAACAAAGATTATCTCAAGACCAAGATCCTACAACCAGTACTAGAATAATTGCTTCATTGCCTGTGGATGCCATTTATAAATTGAGAACTGTGTCCCTTAGGTTGGAAAACATCTGTTCTGCCATCAACGGAGGTTCTTTTATTAACGAGGGACTCTTACATAAATCCTCTGGAACTGTTATCGAGACCACCACCTCGTTTAAAGAATCAGATGTTATTGGCTTGTTCAACCATATTGTTACGAGAATTGAGAATTGTGCTGCAACATTACATATGAGGCAAGAACTCAGTTTTGCCTCTGGAGATCAAGGATTTATTGACATTGCCAATGGAAAGCTGATGTCGTGCATACTCAAAGAATTGACTTCGGTATTGGCCCACTACAGAGAATTAATAGAACAGTAAGAAATGTTGAGAGCTTGATTGGATGTCAAAATTTGTTGTTGCAGCCATACGTTGCATTCCATTTAATTGTTATTTACAATAGGAATAATTATGAATTGTAAGCCTACAAGAAACCATGTAAACAGACTAGATTCACGTATTATTTAAACATAAATACAGACGACTTTCTTCTATAGCATTAATACTCTTTAATGTATATCTAACAGTGATATTGGTCAATTAAATTTGTTGATGAACAGACAAAATGAATAACTTTGTCGAAATTTCGACACGTGACAAGGATTTTTATCAGGGTGCAAGAAGAGGAAGGAGAGCACATATACTTTGATACTTTTTGACAATGTCGAGTGTGAAAGATTTCCAAAGGATTGATGAAGATCCTTAATAGACAGAAAAAATTTTACGTAACATTTTGAGGCGTTTTAGACCATATAATGTAGTGATCTTCTGTCAAATGTTGATGTCGTAAAATGTTGCAACATGTGTGCGCGTACCAATTATATGCTACATCTGAATCGAAACTTGGCAACTCGATCTACATAACGTTTGACGTCAATTGAAGTTCAAAGAAGAGATCAAGAACATCAAAGCCGACGGTATTAACACCGGCCACATTGAAGTCATTTAAACTCCTTCAGGATTTAAAACTCAGTACGGATCCAATAGAAGAAGTCAAGTTGGAGTAGATTGAAATAGCTTCCAATTCACACGAATAGTTATCGAATAGTGGTTTATATTTGAGGCTAAACATTCAAACTAGGTGGATAGCACTCCTGAGAATCTGCAGATTATACAAGTGCAAATAGTGAAGAAAACGGATGAAAATTGACATTATCAGTCTACCATACAGAATTTTACCATCAATACTTGAAAGAGCTTGTAACCAAAAAAGTATAGCAAAACAAATCAATTGGGAATACGTATGGAGAAAAACCAATTAAACACCGATCACTTTATTCAACCAAAAACAGAAACTCTGCATTAGCATCGAAAGTGCTTAATCATTCATAACACAACCATGGCCGAATCTATTAGGCTGAGGCTGTTTTCGTCTGTGCCTTTTATATTGACTCCCAATGTCTCATCATCTTCAATCCCTACCATAAACTATGATACCAATCGCAAATCCCCACCTTTAGCATTTCCAAATATTCGAGAGACCAATTTCGGAGAAACACTAGGACTAAGATCTAAGTTCCAAGAGAGCGTAGGCATATCTGGATACACAGGAAATGGTTCCGGATCAGGATCGGGTCCTGGTTCGAATTCGGGACCTGCTCCTAATGCTGGATCCGGTTCTGGTGTAATCTCATCTTCGGAGTTGATCGGATCACCAGATTTAATCCACTGGGGGAAGTACTATGGAAGTACTTCGGGTCAGTTCATGTATAATGATTTTACTAAAGAGAAAAATTCAACGACTGGAGGAGTTGGTTCCACTAAAAACGATGATGATGGATATGTGGGATTTTATCATTATGTCAATGGAGTGAGTTTTGACTACTTACAAGAAGATATAGAGGAATATGTTTTAAGGTTGGTTGGAATTGAGGTGATTGATGACCAATATTATTTTAAAAAGGAAGCTGTTCAAAGCAACACATTTATAACTTCCAAGAGAGAAATGGTGGTAACTTACTGCACTTATAATATTTTCAACAAATCAGACTTCAGGGCTAGATTTGTCATAAGGAGCGGGGGGTCACTGAAGAAAAATATCGTGCATATCGATAAGTCTTACCAGGTTATTCCAAATCCACTGAAATTCAATCATCTTGGAGGAAACGCTAACACAAACGCTAGCAATGTTAATGGGGGAAACGGAGCATCCGGAGAAGGACACAACGGAGGTTATAGAAGAACACTAACTTACACCAATCAAACTATCAAGCAGTGCCCAAGAACTTACTGGGATGAATTGAAGGTATCACAATTGGTTCGTCTTTTCTACCAATTGGATAATCCCGCACAACAATTGACAGGATTAGTAAGTTATACCAGCTTTCTAGAAACAAAATCAAGACTATTAGCATCAATTAAGCTAATAGTGAGGTTTTTGAACAAAGGTTTCATGACGGGTTCACATCTTGGTGTGGGGCTATCATCAGGTTGTGGAGGCAATGGAAGCAAAATCGAACAGAAGAAAACCAATCACTTTCGCAACAACCTTGTTAATACGTTGATTCGGTTGGTGCAGCTTGATTTAAGTGGATATACCAATCAATTTGCTATTGATGAAATCCAAAGTCTTTGGGTCAATCATGAATGGGATTATGTCATATTGAAAATCTTGAAAGTGCAGAAAAATTCGAACATTGAAAAGGAATATCTCGAGATCATGCATCTCTTTTTCCAACAAAGACATTTAATCTATACCACACAAGGAGGCCTAATAATGTTAGAACAGGTGAAGTTTTTGATTTCCAAAAAGAGTTACGTGAAAGCTTTGGTGATCTCCAAAAAATCAATAGAAATTTTGCCATTGGACTTTGAATGTTGGTATAACTTAGCATTGTGTTATATCTTAACTCAAGATTTCGAGAAGGCTCTTCTTATAATTAACTCTTTACCGGTTATGATCAACCCCAAACCAATTCCTGGAGATATCGAAGACATTTCCGGGATCAAGGACCTCTACAACTCGATCTTTGTTCAAAGATTGAATCAAAATGATGAAACTATATCCGAAAAATCATTTAATAGCTACTTTCCTTTACCCAAAGTGGATGCTGATAATTATAAGGGTCGTGAAGCATCGAACTTGAATTATGCATCATCAAGTAAAAATGGAGAAAAACTGCTGACGTTCCAGCCAACACTCGTTTATGAAGGGTCCATTAATAAAATGTGGGAGCAGTTTTTCATTTTTCATCAGCATTATAGACACCCAATCAATGGAAATTATTTCTATCAGTCACCTTTATTGAATTGTTCAACCAGAGAATTGTCATCTGTCGATCCTTCATTGATCAAAATCACTGGTCCCTCATCCCTCAAAAGTTTGTTTTCATCACAGTCTGCTGGCGCAATGAGTAGTTCAATTTTGGACTTTAATAGGAAGAGTACATGGGGTAGAACCTATGAGCTCTTGTCTTTCTTCATTGCCATCGTTGGTTGGGATACAATAGTTCAATTAAAGGAAAAGGTGTTCAGAAGACAACATACAGGAAATAATGAAGAATTTGTTGTCAACAACGGAGATTCTTCAATTGAAGAACAGAAATCATATCAAAGCTCTTCCAGAGAAGAAGAGGATACTGCAAGTACGCCGGCAGTACGCGAGAAAAGCCATCAGAAACCTTCATCGGAATCTAGCCCCAAGCATGCTTTTGCCGTGTGTGAAAAGTGGCTTGATCAACTATTTCTTATTATTTATGAAGATTTAAGAACCTTGATGGTGATTCTTTCCTCTGACAAAGAACAACAACACAGTGCATTGGAGTGGGAAATGCTAGGAATGTTGGCATGGGGGGCCAAGTATAATCTTGAAGAATCAATTAGTTCTCTTATCACAAGTGTAATGGGAACTGCAGTTGAAGGAGGATTCGACTATTTTGGTACTGTTCAATTATTAGAGATCTACGATGAATTGATTCTCAGTGACACAGTGTCAGCCTCAAATATTGATTTGTTCCATGATGACTATGACTTGAAGTTTTTCAGTAATAAATTGATTTTGAAACTGTCATCCTACTATGAATCATTCATCAAAATATTACAGGTCGATTACCTTAGTTTAGACTTTGTTCTCCTCAACCTTATGAAGTTGATATCGTGGGATTTGAGATGGTATCAGTATACTCCTAACTACTTAATTACCAAGATACTCAGTAAGTTGATTTTGAAGTATGATCACATCTATATAAGCACCAGGTTGAGGGTTGTATTTGAGATGAACAAGAAAACAAATAAGAGTCAGAGCAAGAAGAAAGTTGGACCCTTGGGGATTTTTGGATCTTTTTTGGGAAAAAGCGATGAAGAATCAAAATCGAAAACTCCAGAGGTTTACGAATTTATTGATGAGGATACAATTTTTGATTATACCGAGAGACTTATTGGATGGATTGAAAGTTTGAAGGAATAAGCGCTCATAAGATCCCCCAAGTGTTAAATGTGGCAATAAGCACACATGTAGATAGATTAAGAACGACAATCAACATAATAAATAACATGGCATTAAAGTTGTCATAACCATTATAAACATTATTATAAGAGTAGATAAATCAGCTAGGATTTGAATAGTTGGTGTCATAGGTGGATTCTCGGGTTAGATGTTCAAAGAAGAATCCAACTGGAAACTCAATGAATTGATTTGAAACAATCAATGATCTTGTGATTACTCTACCTTCTTCGACTTCTTCGAATCCTTTTTGCCTCCACCCAACACCTTCTTTCTTTGCTTAATCATGTAGGTGTAGAGCATGTAGAAGCCAGGGGCGTAGGTGAGAATAATAAACTTCAACAACCAAGCGTACCATTCTCCATACTTTGCAGCAGCTTCACCCAAGGACAAGTAGATGATGGAAATTTCCGAAGAAACACCAATAGGGTACAAAACGTAGAATGTGGTGTATCTTAACCAAGTCAACCAGTGAGGAACTTCACCTGGAGTCAAGTTGGAAGCGTAATACGAGTAACGGATGATTTCGGTGACGGACCAACTGATAGTAAGGGAGACATAAGCCAACGAGGTATTGGCTGGGGAGTTTGGCAAAAGAGCAAAGATTCCCAAAACAATCAAGAGTCTGGAGAAAACTTGGGTCACGGTGGTGAAAAGTGGAGACTTGACCAAGCCTGTGGCGGAATTGTAGATTTCAATTACTGCTAATGATTGGATGATTGTGGTGATAGTTCCTGTCCATTCAAAGAGACCTGGCTGGCCAACCAGAAGGCCCAAGAAAATGGTATTGAAAAGAACAATTGACCATAAGGAGGCGGAGATGGAATTATAGGCAACAAGCCACTTATTAGGCGTAGAATTGGCTGACATGATGATGAATAGTGGTCCTTAGAAGAAGAAAGAATTGAGAAGTGTGCATTTTACTATTACTCACTGTATAAAGTATTGAGAATGTTGGGACAAAAAAGGACGCGTAAAGACTGTGTGAAGAGAAGATATAGATTCGATATAAAGCGTGAAGAGCTTCGAAAGTTATGGAGAAAAATGGAATGGAGGCCCTTGTATTCCTAGGATAATAATCTTATTGTAAGTACTACAAGATCAAGTTCAATAGTTTGGTTAGATGACTGAAAAATGGAAGTATATATTGTTTTAGGGTAGGGTTCTTTTGAGATTTTACTCTGGACTATTTGACTTTTAGCTTTCACGGGGGACGCAAAAGGAATTGACTTCAACGAAGGATGTTGATTCGACGATTTCCAAGAGATTGACTGAAGAAATCCTTGACGAGGATTGTAGGCATGAAGGCTATTGATTCTTTTTGGAAGATTCCACTGACCCCAAAACCCTCTTTCTCTGCTTTAACATGTGAGCATACAACTTTGCAAACCCTGGAATATACATCACCAAGGCAAAGATCAAAAAGTAGTAATACGCCGGTCTGTCACGAACAGCGTCCAATGACAAATACACCACGGTCAGTTCACTCAAAAGACCAAGAGGATAAAGGACCAAAAATGCGGAGTACCTCAACCAAACAAACCACTGAGGTGGGGTTGCGATCAGTTTGACCAAGTAGAACCCATAACGTATGATTTCCGTGACGGACCATGCTAAGTAGATTCCCGTAAACGCCAAAAAGTGATAGTTGCCGATACTTTCAGGTACGTACCACGCGATTCCAACAACAATCAAGTTTCTGGCAAGAGACTGGAAGAGGACGGTTCCCAAAGGACTGTTGACCAAGCCAGCCGCCGAATGGAGTATCTCAAAAATGGAATTGAACACCTGCGAGTAAATGAGGAATTGGTGAGGAATGCCAATGCCTCCGTTGTCTTTCCTGATGGGAATGGTGTACAGTTCGTGGAGACTTCTGACTTCATTCCATGTTATCAGGGGAATCTGGTGATGAATACGCACGAATGTGGTATAGAGGACGTAACACCACAACCCCAACGAAGCAGCATTATAGAGACTCAAGTACCCGTTCAAAAGGGACATTTTTCAATTTAAGAAAAGAATGTTATGATAATGTTATTGTTTGGGCGATCCCAACATCTACACATCTACGCCAAATGTCAAACCGTGTGAGAGCGCAAGTGCGTGTTTCGCTATATTCAAAAAATGTATGGTGGGGTCTAAACTATATACAGGTATGCAACCCTACTATAGGGTGGGTTTCAAGGATGATAGGAGATAATGCTAGGGATGGGGAGAAGGGGGGTGGGTGGTCTATGTCTATTTTTCGTACTTTTCGAGAATAGCCTTCAATGACTTTTCGTCGCTAGCGATCAAGCTCTGATCCCAATCAACCACCAATGGTGCTCTGAAAATGTGTACCGGATCTGGTTTGTCAGTACCATCACTCTCTTCAACACCCTCTATGCTATGTTCAAAAGCCTCGGCAATAATGCTATATTCACCCTCGGTGAATATCTTGGTAGGCTCTACGCCCTTGACAGTAACGGTATTACTAGGGGCGTGGTTCTTTTGATCATGCAAAAATGGGTAGCACTGGTTCAACGAGGCCCGACAATTGTCTGTACGCAAACACTGCGATGCGATGGTTTGGTACTGATCAAACGTGGGCATTTTGTTTGCCATCAAATCAATGCGAAACTGTTCGTCCAGTTTGCTCTCTGCCTTCTCCAAGATCTGGTAAAGTTGTGATGAAAGTGGCACCTTGGAGTTATGGAAAATGCTAACAGTGGCAGGCGAGTTTTGAAGAGTCCGAAAGAGAGACATTGTTATGGGTTCGGAGTTGCTAGGGCAAAAATTGATGTCAACGGATCGAGGGAATAGAAACGGATTCGAGGGGCAATTGCAATTGGGGTCTTTTGTAATTGATTACTCAATTGATAAAGTTTGATATCTTGAGGATACTCTGCCTTTTATATCATTATAAGAGGGCTCAGCTCGGAGTATAATCACCGTCAAAATGGTTCCCCGTGATACGGCCCACGCGGGCAAAAGGAAGTGCAAGGGTTATCTAAAAAGTGGCAGCATGACTACATTCGGGAGAAAGGACCCGGGGGTTGATTCACCCGGGTCTGGGGTCTGGGGGTTGTTCCGAAATCCGGTTTATCGATATGGACACGTGTAGAGACACGTGATTCTGCTATTTACTATACATTTGATTTTACAACTATAGGTACATAGATTATGCCAATCCGTGAAGTCATAGGATCTGCTAGTACGCAACATCATTTTTATTTGTCATGCAATATTTCAGATTTTTTCTCGTCTTTTTGTGCCAATGACGAGATTGATTTGTCATATATGAGCCCGAATCAAGAAATTAGGAAGAGTTTGAATTGGTGTAAGCAAGGAATCAGGAAGAGTCAAGTTCAAAGGAATACATATTATAGAGAATTGAATATAGGCCCAATTAAATTACCACAGCGTGATCATAGAGGACTACCTTTTAAATCCCAAACCTATTTTCTCTAAAAAGCTGCAAAATTGCAAAATTATTGTAAATACTTCTGCGTTACCAAGGGAAAGGTTTTCAAAAGAACCTTTTCTTCACGGTATAAACTCTTTCATACGAAACTGCTAAATACATAGAGAATGTGAAGAAAAGAACCTGCCTTGGTCCCCCAATAAGTGTTCATAGTTATATTCTATCAATTAGTACTGTGTTAAGTCTTCTATCTAATAGATAGGACTGGCCACAATAATGAGGGTACTCCACATATTTGTGTCGCATCACACGACACCGACTCTACTTTTTGAGATTGCAAACTATGGCTCATACTTTTACCCACAACTGTATCTTTATCCATGTGTCGTTTTATGATCTACAAAGGGCGAGAGCCCATGGTTCTATCGGACCTTTTGACCAAGCCTGCTCATTCCATCATCAACCAGTCGTTTGACTCTCGTCTTCGGCTTGATATGAGAAATCCTATCAATGGTGATGGATTTGGGGTTGGTTACTATACTTCAACCAATGACCCCTGTGTATTCAAGGCCATCACGCCCGCTTGGAACAACGTCAACCTCAACAATCTCTCCATGTGTACCAGGTCCCATTTGGTGTTTGGGCACGTACGGGCATCGACGCAGGGAGTGTTGTCTGAAACCAATTGTCATCCATTCTCGTATGGAAAGTTAATGTTCATGCATAATGGAGGTATTTCATTCTTTCACCAACTCAAAAGGAAGCTTATCAATCACTTGGAAGACCGGTTCTTCTTGTATATCCAGGGAGCCACCGACTCAGAGTGTTGTTTTGCATTATTCCTCAATACGTTGCATTCAATGGGATACGACCCCGAAGATAAGAATGCTACCTTTTCTCACAATATTTTACGCCAAGCGTTGCTTACTACCATTGAACTCATCAAGAATTGGCAGGTGGCTCTCACAGACGAACCATCATTATTAAATTTTGCCGTCACAGACGGTGAGTCCATTATCATCAGCAGATATGTCACTTCCAGAACCGACGAGGCAGCTTCATTACATTTCAGTACAGGATCCAAATTCTTTGAATACGAACCTGGCTTGTTCAAAATGGAAAGACTTAACCGGTCTCAAGATGTGATTTTCATCGCATCCGAACCTTTAACATTCGAACGAGGTGATTGGATCTGCGTACCGACCAATACGCTGTTAACTATCACCAAAAACAACACTGTCTTAATGCATCCTATTGAAGACGAATTTTATGACAGAGGAGCAAACGAGAGATCGTCTGGCTTAGCCATGAGCAAGGGTTTGATGGGAGGAGTTCCCACAAAAGGCACATCGGGAAGTCCTAGAAGTGAAAACATCAAAACTTCAACTAACGATGTTGATGCTACTATTGTTGATTTACCTCCGTTGGAACGTGAAGGACGTAAGGTGAGTACTGATGCGGTTGCATTTTAAAAATTATACAGGATATAATAAGGGATAGAAGGGAGCACTAAGAAATACATGATATTGTGATTAGTTATTATATCGAGAATTGTAATGATCGGATGGTCCGTATAAAGGTAAGATATATACAGAATCATAAACGTAAGCTAGAAAAAAATGAACATGAGTCATGAGTTTTCTAATGGATGGACCGTGGAGGAAATTTGGAATGAGTGAGTATATGAAATGAATTGATGTAGACAAAAACAAAATGATAAAAAGTACAAGTACATTCATTAAGCCATTCATTGGGGTGAGGGGGAAGGGTTTGACATAGGTTGAAATGGACTAAAAGTCACACCCCATATGTGATATGAAACAGATCAAGAACTTTTTATTCAATAAGAATCAAGTCAATTGAATATTAACGATAGTATGAATAGTTAGGCGGATATAGAAGTTCCTAATGGACATGTTTATAGTGATGTAACAAGTATTATTGAAGAATTAACCTTTACTTGCTGCTCTAGTCAACTTGTTTGCTCCGACACCTTCTTGATCATCCTCATCATCATCAATAAGATCATCGTCATTGTCTGAAGAACTTGAGCTAGAATCTTCACTGAAGTCTTCTTCTTCATTTATTGGAGAAGGAGTACTCAACAATGATCCGGTGGCATCATATAGTGGGCTTGGCTTCTTATAGGACATACCGTCGTCGTTGGGATCAATATAGTCCTCAGCATCGTCATCAATATCGAGATCAGCATAATCAGGTTCAGGTTCAGGAAGTACGTCGTTCTTTTCCAGTTCTGAAATGTCTGGATATTGAGCATCTTTATGAATCTCTTGATTTATCTTTTTCGAGGAATTGATAGACGATGAAGCAATTTCGGTCGAAGCAGTATTTATCAATTGCTGTGACATATAGTTCGTGAAGTGATCATCATCATCAGATTCCGACTCATCACTATCAAGACGTTCTTTATGAAGATGACTTGGGGTTTCCTTTTGTTTGTCGCCATTTCCGAGTTGACGTTCATGTGCTTCCACTTCATCGTCTTCATGATCATCATTGTGATGTTCACCTTCTTCCTCTTCCTCATCTTCGCCCAAATCTTGATCAGTTGCATCATCAAAGACCAACCCGGTTTTGACCTCTTCTATGATTTCACCTAACCCTTCATCAAATGTGTTGTTCTCATCTTCCTCATCTTCCTCTTCCTCATCATCTCCTCCCCCCAAAATAGCATTATACTTTTCTCTGGTATCGTATAATACATGACTGACATAATCTTCCCAAACTTCATCTTCAACCTTCACATCAATCAATTCACTAAGCGAGTTGGTTGGATACAATTGGATAAATTTAACAACCTCTTCGGCAATTAAAGTTAAGTGGCCCATGAAACCAAGTCTTAAGCCATTGTGGCTTTCTTCATATCCACTGCACAACTTTTGGCCCTCGATAATCTTATTGGTAATATCACCTAAGTGGAACAAGTCAATTGCCAAAAATTTATTGAATCCAATACCCATAGATCCATTAAGAACTTGTTGGACGATGTCAAATACAACGTTGTGCAAGAAGTTATTCCAAGGGAATTTAAAGAACATTGAAAGAATATTCGAAATTATTTGCGTGTCAAATAGTGAGATCTTCAAGTAGTCCCCAACTACCGGATTGGCACGAATTTGTTCTTCTGTAAGGTTTGCATTGGCATGTGGTTCTTCTTCATCATCATCGCCATTTTCGTCACGGTCTCTTTGTACAATTGAATTATCCTCTTGATCCCCACGAAGTTTGGAGTTGAACGAATCAATGGTATCGTCATGAAGGAAGTCATCATCGTCGCTCTGCTTTTTATCATCGAGAGCTTCGACCTTTTCGTCATCTTCCGTTTCTTCTTCTTTTTCAGCAGGAAGAACGATCACCTCATTGTACTTAAAGCTGATTGGGTCATATTCCTTCATTTTCTTTCTTAAGTCGTCTCTTTCTTTAACAACTTCGAAACCCTTGTTGTCGTTTAGTAGTGCCATGTTAGAACAATGCAAAAGTTCTGCAATCAACTCGCAAATCTTGAATCTTTCGAACCCAAGCGGTTCGATTTCACCAAATGGCGTCTTCAACTTATTGCTCTCTTGACTGTGGGTTTCGTTCATCAATAGACGATTGAAATCATCTATTTTACTACCGAAAACTTTCAACAAATGTCCCAAATATATGGGATCTCTTCCAGTGGGTGGGTGGGTATCCAAGGTGATGTAAAGTACAGGTAAAATGTCATAATCTGAGTTGTTTTTCCGAATAATTTCTATAATGATTCCCACACCATTTGCCAATGCATAGTCACCCTTTAACATTATATTACATAAGGAATTCATTTGTTCAAATGAGACCAATTCTCTGGTTAACTCGCTGGGTCCAATGGTGGAATTATCAGTGGTAGAATTTGCTGAAATAGTAATCAATGCCTTCAAGAAATCAGCCGCTGATGATTGTTTGACAAGCAAATTATCAAAGTCCTGTTTTGGTTTATTGGAGTCATCGGTCACGTCCAAGGCATTTATGAGATGAGTAATTAAGTCTTGGTTTTGAAGGAAATCTATAATTCCAGTGGAATTGTCTGGTTTATCTGTTGATATTAATTTCAAAAGAAAGTCCATAAGTGGCGAGTTGGAAAGATGATTCATAAACTTTTCAACTAATGTCGATTGGTTTTCAATGAGATAGGAAATCATTTCATCACATTTCATATCTAATAAATGCTCCATAATCTTCATGAAATAAGTGGAAAGGTTGATTGAAAGGGGAGTTGTAGAGTCCAAAATAGACCATAGACGGTTCAAGTTCACCGTGGATTCCATAACCGTGTCTGTCAAAGACCACACATCTGCACTTAAGATTTCAGCAGCGATAGTGGCTCTGCGAGTGGCTTTTTCTTCCAGGGTTTCTTCATCTGCATCCTCATTAGTATCATCTGCGTCGTCGGTATCGTCATAAGTATTGATATCGTCCGAGCTAGCGGAAAGATCATGTGTAGGAGATGTCGGGGATGATGAGGACGAAGATGATGCACTCGACGTCGATGACTTAGAGACCCCGTCTTCCTCATCTTCTTCTTGTTGTTCACCAACATCATCATCTTCGCGAGTCTTTTCTGTATCAACTTCGTTATTTTTAAGCGAAGGCTTATCTATTTTCTCATCTTGGGAATCGGCGAGCTTGGGAGTATCATCTTTTACAATGCTAGCTGGGTCTTTCAATGCAAGTTTTTTTTGGTCTCCTTCGTTGATCACCAAGTCTACTAACATGCCCAAAACTTCGTCCTCTCGTAAAAATTCCAATAACATTGGGTTGTTTGAGAGAAGTTCCTGGAGAAGATCATTCTCGTCCAAGAGCTTGAGGAGCACTTCGTATGTACTTTCATACAGCGAGTCGCCGTGGTCTTGGTTGATCAGATGGTTTTCCAAAAACGTCAGGATATTGGAGAGCGACGTGAAACCGTTGCTGAACTTCCAAAAGGATCCGGACATTCTGTTGTCGAGTTATATTAAAGTTGGGATGATGATAAAATGACTTGTATCGTTACAAAAATTCGTCAAAATGGAGGTCGTCAGAGTTGTTTGAGGTTGATTTCGCGTGTTGTTGGTTGCGAGTGGGAAATCCTGACGTCGTGAAGAAGGCTGGACGTGGTGTTGTCGATGATGTTTGCGTGTTCTTCAAATGTTGACGGTGCTGTTCCAAAGGGTTGAATCGTCAGACTCCGTTTGGCACCTGTATCCACAATTGTCCAACTTTGGAAGCACAGAGTCAAAAGCCGGTGGTTCACGTGTGGTAAATACAGTCCGTAGGTCCACAAGCCGTGTGATGTGGGAGTTGTGTCGATAAATAGAAGGATGGTGCCAGTTAAACTCAACTCGGTTGGTAATGGTTGAGGTCAGAAAAGCGTTCCAGAAGGATGGTCACGTGCCGTGCCGTGTCAAGAATAATTCACGACAAGATTTCTGGTAAGAGGATTCCCGGGTGGTTTTTGGAGCTGGGACTGATGTATAGCCGCTTATCACCAGAATGCTCAAACGACGCTGGAAATGGCTCTATAATGAAGGTACTGGTGCCAAAAAACCACCAAAATGGATGGAGATTGATGGATGGTTGGGTGAAAAAGTTGGCCGAATTAAGTTGATGTTAGGGAAAAATTTTATGGTGACACAAACGAGAAAAAATGAGACACGACAAAAGATTAAGGTGAAGGTGAAGGAGAAAAGGTTATAGGACATTCAAGATAGAGTCATACAAAGTCGATCACGGGGACCGATAAACGAAGAACAAGGACATCCCAAATCACGTTTAGCGTAAGCTTTATTGAATCGTACTACTTTATCAAAAATACAACAAACTTGGGCCCTTTGAACCACCTTGAAATCCTCATCTTTACTACAACCAAACTCACCAAAGATGTTCAGAAACATTGCCAGCATAACGCCCAGAATGAGGCCCGTGGTCCGTGGAACCAATATCCATAGCACCATAATTGGGACCAGATTTTTAGGGACCAGTTTCCCCAGATCCACCGCCATTGCGACAGAATCCACAGCTTCAAGTACTGATTTCTCCGGTCTTCAGACCCTCAAGATCAATTCTAATGGATCCAATCATTTGTATGCCATTTTCAAACTTCATAACATGCCCTACTTGGTGACCAAAGGTGACAAGGTATACTTGCCATTCAAATTGAAAAATGCGGCCGTGGGTGACAAATTGGTATTGAATGATGTGACTACATTGGGATCTCCAGAATTTACATATAACGACGACAATGGTATTCCTCAAGACGCTTACGAACTTACGGCCAGTGTGGTGGAAATAACCAGAGAGCCATACTACGAGGTCTACAGAAAAAAGCAAAGATGTCGTAGATTGAAGACCTTCCCAGTGGAACCATACCAAACAGTGTTGACCATTAGTGAATTAAGGGTAAGGTAGACAATATTGACAACTCTTTTTAAACGGAGAGTAATACCTATACTCATCAATATCATTCACTCCGTCATCAAAGCAATCACCAAAAATTGACACACATACATCATCATGTACATAGTTGAAGAAATGATATACATTCAGTCATTGGAAATAATCTTCTCACAACCTTGTATTGTAGTAGTTTACATTGACAATATTTCTATTGAATTCATTCTCTAACTAGTTGTTTTGCTTCAGTGTTTTTCGAATCTCAAGCAGTAGCAAGTATCAATCTCTCACCACACTCTTTCTAGAGTTGAATTTAATCATCTTTGCCAACTTGGTCTCTTGGAAGGAGAAATTAGCGTCATACTTGATGAAAGGATGGGCAAGTAACGTCTTCGCAGTAGGCCTTTCTTCCGGATCAATGGTAAAACATTTGTTGATGAAATCTTTGGCTTCAAGTGAGACCAAATGATTAATGTCTTCAGGAATTGGAGGAGCAGATTTGGTCTTACCAATTTTATATATGGCACTGACCACAGCTTCATTGGACCAAGGTCTCTTACCCGCAAACATCTCCAACACAACACAACCAAGTGACCAAATATCGATCTTGGCACTGTACCCTTGTTTTTTGTCTTCAACTATACTATCAATGACTTCAGGAGCCATCCAAAACACTGTACCTTGCATGGACATTTCAGCATTATTGGCGTAAATATCCTGTGATCTCTTGGAGATACCGAAGTCCGAAATCTTGCAGGTTCCGTCTATCTCCAATAAAAGATTATCAGCTTTCAAATCACGGTGTAAAATTCCGTTGCAATGAAGATATTCTAACCCGAGCAACACTTGTTTGGTGAAATAACGAATCATCTGTTCTTCAAACTTACCGTAGGATTTCATACAAGAAGCAATCGATCCACCAGCAACATACTCCAAAAACAAGCTATAGATATTCTTCTTTTGTTCGTATCCCAAGTATTGAACAATATTGACATGGTCCAAATCTTTCATGGTTTCAACTTCTTTGTGTAGAGCATCGATTCCATCACTGCTTTGAGAATTATTACGGTATTCAGTCGCAACAACTACTTGTTTAACAGCCAACATCTCACCAGTAGTAACATTTAACCCCAAATATACAGCTCCGAAGGAACCACGTCCAATCAACTCACCTTTAATCCATGCAAATTCTTCCAAATCTCCGTTGATATTATTACGGAGCTTACTGACAAATCCTTTTTCGATCTCAGTCGATGTAACTTCAATAACTTTTTGGCCCCACATCTTAGTATTGGACCTTGTAAGCCCACCATTGTCAGCATTTCTATCAGAGAATGTACTAGGATTGGTGCTTGGTGGGGTATTCTGTTTAGCCAACCGTTTACGACGGGCCTCGTTAGCAACAACTCTAATTGTCTTCATACGACGACGACTCAATTCTGGTGCCTGATTCTCTGAGTACAAAATTTCATCACCGGAGTCAACCGTTACATTAATTGGAGAGATATTGGCATTTGAGAATGTTCTCGCAATCGTAGGCTTTCGTGATGGAATAACTTGTTTTGCTTCAATAGAGGAAGAAGTGATATTGGGTTTCCCGGTAGATCTATTAGCCGTGGAAGTATTAGTACTTGTCGTGTACTCCGGTTTCATCTTCAACACAGGAGAATCCGGCGAATCATCAATTATGGGCTTGTCCAAGTTGGTATTGGGGAAATACTTTTCAAGGTTATCATAAACAACCTCCACAGGTGGCCTAACATTCATGCGATGATGAGTGACAGCATCTCTTAATTTGTGGCGTTTGAGTTCTTTCTTTTGCATCGGTTTCATGAAGAAATCATCCTCTTCATCATCATTTTTCTTGCTGTCTTCAATATTTTTTGCTTGTCCGCTACTTTTGACCTTCTTCACAAAGAAATCATCATCACTACTATCACTGTCTTCAATTCCTACTCCACTAGGATCATAAAAGGGCGCATTTTCAAAGGAAACAATATTCTCATGGAATGGGTCGACATCTCTAGAGCCAATTGAACGAGTAGAACTCTTGGAAGAAAACCGTTTTAAGGAAGATTTATCGCCGCTATTGTGAGGAGTGATTCCTGTTACTTCAAAAGGTAATGGCTCCTTCCGATGTTTTGATTGAGATCGTTTTGAAGTCGGAACCTTACTAAGTGGAGGAGGTGGTGCTGCTCTCCTTGCAACAATATTAACAGACTTATCAGAATCCCCAGTGGAATGATTTGAAATAGGGGCAGGAGAATCAACTTGATCATGTACTATAGCAGCAGTGCTGGTTTTGTCATCCTTTCTTTTAATTGAAGGCTTTGAGGGTGTTATCGTATGAACGCTATTACTATCAGAATTGGCATTTTCCGCTTTACTAGAATTGGAAAGTAAAGAATTACTTCTCTTCGTTGGAAAGTCATCTCTTAATGTGTGAACAGTTGAAGCAGAGACTGGGGATCTCAACTGATCCCCAACGGAGGATGAATAAATGTTCGGAATTAGTTTGGGGGGATTCGTTTCATAGGGTGATTTTCTTCGCTTGTCAAAATCAATTACGCTACCTTCTTTTCTGATTACTCTAAATGAATTGTTTGACTGTGCTGATAAAGGTGAAGATCTAGAGCGACTATCATCCAATTGGGTTGTATTGATCTGCAATAGGGATAACTTAGGATTATGAGGTTTATGATCAGAGACTCTTCTATTCACCGGAAAGGGTAATCTCAATGGGAAGAATTGTGAGTCTGGTTTGGGAGCTGTACTAAGCAAATGTTGTCTTGTAGCCTCAAGATCACTATTCAGCTTCTTTCTTGATGTTAAGTCTAAATACTTCGGCAATCTATCCATAGTTTGATCTTTAAAATTTAGGTAATCTACCTTGGAATCCTTAACATTTTGTAGTAAGTACTGTGGAGTTGCGGGATATGCACCTTCGTGATATTCTCCAGTTAAATCGAAAGACTTTGAGTCTGAAGATGTGGTAGAATACGTGTTTGTGCCTGACATGGATGATAATTCTTGTTTGACATATAGCTTATCTCCAATGTTGTTTTTGAGCACATGCACCAATAAAGAATCCGGTAATGCTGCACCTTCTTTGCTGTGAAACTCAGTTAGGTGGAACGTAATCAATCCGATATTGATCAATTCTAACCCTCTAATAATGGACTCTTTAATAACTGAAACATGATCGAGTTCTTCTGACTTGTATTGTATTTTAGTGAACTGATGATTATCCTTAGTTGCTAATAAAATTCTTTCATTTTCCAAAGGCTTTATAGGCTGTGGAAGGTATTTTCCCTCCAATTCATGTTCTTCCAGTTTAGGACTGTTGACGATTACTGGTGGAATGCTCTCTGAAGGTGTCAGAGAATTGGATATTTGTTGCGGGATACGTTCTGAGGGTGTCAGGGATTTTGATGCGGATTGGGATTTGGATCTTTCGAATGTTAATGTTAATGTAGTGTCATCTTCTGTTACCCCTGTTGCATTTACAGATACAATTGAGTTTGGAGATTTATTGAGTGAAGGGGTATCAAGTGATTGTCTTCCAAAATCTGAAGTGTCTACCGTAAGGCCTGTCAATTGATCAGTCGAACGCCTTTGATGCAAATTGAGTCTTTTTGGCAGTTCAAACGATGATGGAAGGGCATTTATGGAATTAACAGAGCCTGTAACACCATGCATTTTCCTCATATTCGAACCACTAGTATTTCTTGATGAAGAATTTGACGAGGACGAAGACAGAACTTGTTTGACAATTTCTGCTGCTTTATCACCACCGTATTTTCTTAGTGTACTAAAAATTCCCTTTTTCTGTATTCCGTCACTCTTGGAACCAGAATTATTTGACGACCCTTTCTGCAATAGTTTCGATTTAGACTCACTTGCATTCGAATTTGATATGTGGCTGGTTAATCCTGACAAAGAGGTAGAGCTATTATTACCAAAATCCTTGGTGGTATTTGAGGAAATTGTTGATGACTGAGAACCCTCGATTGATGAAGTACGATAATGCTTCCGGAAAAACTTATGCTGTTGTGCTGGAGGATTTGTGCTCGGATCAACATATGAATACGGCCGCTGTTTAGAACTAGCCTGAGGCAAAGATAAAATGGATGATGATGGTGTTGACTCCGACAAGACTGAAGTTGAAGAAAGGTGCTTGTTGAATATAGGTGTTGATTTCCGGTATTCTAGCTTGGCATTGCTCAAGTATGTGGATGAGTTCTGTGATTCACTTGACCCTTTTCGCGAATGTGGTTGAAATGGAAGAGTATCTTTTTCATCCAGGTCGGTGGATTGAATTTCTGCTTTCAACAATTGGATGAAACGATCCACTGTACTAAAAGGATCATCGGTGACCAAAAACTTTGAGAATTGCCTCCAAACTATTGAATCTTTGTCGAAGTTAGCGAGTTCTAAAAATCTGTTTCCTGAAATTTCATTCTTTTTGAACGTTTCTTTCCAGGAACAATTGAACTCATGTGTTTCCAACCACTTTAGGACATTGTCGATTTGCCATTTGTTGGATGAAGTATTTACGGGTCCGGATTGCGTGTTCATGGCATACCGCACAAATCTCTTGTCTTTACTCGCTTTTTCTGAAGAATATGTTAATGTGGATGTTGATGAGGTTGTCGAAATCGTAGATGTCTCAGAGCTATTTCTCGTATGTAGTCGAGGATTCGTTTGCGGTGGGAGTAGTATTGGAGTAGCATCCAAATCTTTGGAATGTCCAAATTTGGCTTGATTATATCCCGTAGATTCGTTCGAGACCATCTTTTTCACGGAATCGTGAGACTTTGTTTTCTCTGAATCTCCTTTGGATGATTCCACAGAACTTGTACTATAATTATAGCCTCCGATAATATTTCCGAGAACATTGGAGGTAAGACTTGTGGCTATTGATTGCGATGGTGACAGCTTAAGGTCGTCTGCATTGGGCGACTCAATAATTGGACTAATGATATTGTGTGAAGGTAATGTTGTGATAATCTCTGGCTCTTTTGAAACTATAAATTGATGACCTGAGTCGTCATGCTCGGAAAAGCTATATTTGTTCTGATCGTCACCCGAAATTCCACCGTTCTCGGAAGGTCTATAAGATGTTTTGACGTTTAAATTACGATTTCTGGGGGGTAATGGAGGCGGTGGAAGCTCTGCCCATGGTGCAGCATATTTGTCCGATACCGGATAATAGCCACGATCTGGCTTCGGTGGATATAGTATTTTCTCGGGTTTTGGAGGATAAGTGGATTGTGGTGTATATACTGTATCAGGGTGATATTGTTCGAATTCTCCCTTAATGGTCCCTTCATGATTTCTATCAATTGAATCGCTGGCGGACCTTTGATACCCCGTATACCCTGCATTGGATGAGGAGTTAGAGCTTTGACGGTCTCTCTTAGGGGTGCTTTGGTGTTCAGTATATGAGCCATCCTGACTCTCATCTTTGGTTTTAATTCTGTCTTTCTTATCTTTCCTAAGGCCATCATTAGTTCTATCGCCAGTTCCAAAATCAAAATCGGGAGAAGGCGGTCCCACATGATGCCTTTCAGGTGCAAGGAAGTCCAGTGAGCTGGTAACCGTAGGTATGGATGTAAGAACATCTGTAGAAGCTGACCACCGAGATGCCACCGCACCATCTGAATAGTTTCTCATAGGAAAGGGTGGTGGCTGGGCACCCGAATCACTGTAAACGCTGACTCGCGAGCCATTGGGAGTTGTGAAAGGAAGTTTGATACGATGTTGGTCGTAGCTGGTGGATCTTCTTTTGGAATTATCGTTGATATTGGGAGTGGGTTCCCTTTGATTGTACATGAAGAACGTCAATAATCGGTGAAAAACTGGTGATTTGGAGCGGAGTCTCGACGAGATATAGTTAATCCGGCGGTTCTAAAGGTATTTTCCGGCTTAAATGATCAGCATATGCCCTTTCTTGGCGGAATTAATGGGGGTTATAATCTTTAGTATCAAGAATAAACTTTTGTGCAAATAAGATCTATAAATATATTCCGGGGGTAAACATGTCACTCAGGCTCCATACTTAAAAAAGTAAGGGGTTCAGTCGATTCTTTCGATCCGACCCCGGATCTCGCACACAAAAGTATATTTTCGAGGGTAGGTATCAAAACTAATTCAAAACACCACTGAGTAAAACCTATAATTTGTCACCAAACTGCACCATTAACGGCACCAACGATCCCAATCCTTACTAATAAACACATCGGAACATGAACTGGCGATGTCACAAGTTTTCTTGAACGAATTACTCCATAAAATCGTCAAAAGCCTCCATACTCTCCATGATTATGACATCTCAAACACGTCAAACTCAACTCACAATTACGAGCAATTGCTAAGAGAAACTACGCATAACGTGATACGGCTTTTGAACTATGTGAACAAAACATACAGTCGGCTTGAACTCGGGGTCGTACCGAGAGATAATGATATAGGAACACTAGACGTGCTTTGTTACAGTAATATAGAGAGTGTAACCAAAGACATCGATGATCCGGACATTGAAGAGTCCAAATCCAAATTTGAAAATGTGAATCTCATCGAATTCATTCAATCATACCACAAGGATGATATCAGTGCAAATAGGAATGTTCTACAACTGTTGGTGGATGTACTATCTAATTTAAACGGTAAAAGACCAGTTAGAATAAAGGACTCATACTCGTCGATTTTGGTGTCACTATCACGATTGATCGAGTTCTTTCTAAAGCTACAACTGGATTCAGAGAATCAATTGATTGACTATCTTGTGAAATGCATAGGACATGAAATTGGATATTATGCCCAACTTCAAAACCAATTGGATTATATAAACGACAGGGATACCCAACAAATCGTCAGCTTTTTGGATTCAATAATTAGCGGTAATGAACCGAATGCAGAGGGGCCTTTTACTTCGGAAGATGACAAAGATTCGATCTTTAGTTACGATTCCACCATCTCATTGATTAATAATGACAGAAAATTGGGGGTCCAAGCACCACAACCCATGACAATACCTCGAATTAAATTTGAAAGTAGCGATCCTTCATTCAACCACATATATGGTACTTTCATCAACATTCTTAGCTTCAAGAAGTCCACCACAACTGATTATAGAAATTATATGAAGATAATGTTGAGTTTATACAAGAAGCAGATGAGTATAGATTTCATCGAGATCGATAATTTTGAATACAAGGAATTGAAAATAAACGAATTCTTCAACTTTTTCTTGGGTGATCTTGGTAATCAGAAATTTATGATTCTACCAGAGTACTTCAATGTTTTGAACCGCAAGGTGCTTTCAGAGATCGATGTCTTTCCTGAAATGGAGTCGAAGACAAGATCCAATTACAACCGTTCAAAAGATAAGCAAAACCAGATCCTAGGGCCAAGCAGTTTAGTACAGCAGATGATGAGCAGTAACTCCTATGGAAGAGATCATTCAAGACAATCTAATGGGTCTCATCAAATTTCTATAGGTATACAACTTCCTGAGACAAACTTTCATGAACACGAGCAAAATGAATTTATTAAAGCCTACTCTCAAGGTGACAAGTCCACTTCAGCCTTAGAAGACACCCGAAGTACCCATAAAGAGTCCACCCCTGTATTTGATCATGATCCACTGATACGCTCGATTATACACCCTTATTCGAAGGAAGAACAAATTGCAATTTATGATAACTTGAATCATATTATCCCCTTATTGAATGAATTCGAACTCAATTTTGACCCTGACTTTCCTTTGCTATTCAAATACTATTTATATTTGATGTACAACTCACTTCCTGCGGTATCTTCGAGTTCCGATATCAAATTTGTGGATGAAGTAGTTTCTCTAGTGAGTCAGATACTAGAATTTGAAAATGAAGAAACGGATGAAGAGAATTTTAATATCAAGAAATCTGTGTCTAAGTTTTCCTCTGTTCATTTGAACTTATCCAAACACTTAAAAGGACTGAGTGTTACGTTGTTGATGAAAATTGCTGTATGGGAGTATTATAAATTAGTTGAAATGAAACAATTGAGCATTCAAATCTGGACAAAGAAACTTCAAAAGTTGAGAGTTATGGATGCTAATCTAGTCAGACAATGGCAGAGTCCAAAAAATTTTAACGACAAGAAATCAATTCTTAAGAAATGGTATGTCAAGGAACAATCGTTCAAGAATATAGAGAGCGAGGCATCCAAGTTCTATAACTCGGTTTTGATGGACAAGTCTATGAATATCCAGTGGAAGGGAAAGCTCAAGAAAAAACAGAGTATGCAAAAGATGGCATTGCTACACAATCTTCAGAAATTTTACTTGCGATGGCTAGTACGTCTTGACTCCGAATTCGAACTATATCAAAAAGCGAAGCTGAGGGATGGTGAGAGAACTCAGAAAAACGTCTTCTTTCAACTTGTACGAAATTACAACAAAAAAATTGGAATGATTGAACTTGCGGATCAGAAAAGACTCGAGTTCGAGCAGAAGCAAAAATTAGATTTGATCACCAAAGTCTGGAAATTATGGTACAAGAAGATGAATGAGAGTGAGGGTGCAATAACCATCATTTTGAAAAAATTAGATCTTAATAATGTTATTAGATCAGACAAGGATGAAGTATTAGATCGTGGCTTGGGAGAGAGGTTGAATACCTTAGCATCTTTGGAGAAAAATTGGCTTCAACTAAGGTCTTATAACAATTGGAAACGTAAATTTGACCTCCAAACCACATTGAAAGCCGCAAGAGATAAAAACGACAAGCTTCTATTGAGGTATATTTTCAAAAGTCACTGGGAAATGAGGACCAAGACCAAGATACGGGCACATGCTTTCAGCAAAGCTAATAGTGACCACATTAGGAAGAAGGTTTTCTACCATTGGAAAGAAGAAACATCTAACCGAGAGACGTCAACAGTATTTTATCGTCAGAAACTTATTAAAACAATGTTCGATAATTGGAAAATCAAACTAGCATTATCAAGAGTGGAAGTAGAGCCACTTCGACTTGAATCGGATAGAATTCACTTGAAGCGTTTTTTCAAAAAATGGGCTCTACAATCAAAACTGAAAGCATTTGCTCTGAAAAGAGACACCAAGTCAGAGCACAGGGAGTTTAATTTCTGGAAAGCCAAGCTAGTTAGTGTAAATGCTTTGAATCGAAAGTCGATGCAGTTCGAGATACAGCATGCTGTTCATAATCGATTTAAAGAATGGATTCTTTCCATTAACACTCTCAGGAAGTATCAGGAAATCAGTGATTTGAACTTCCAGAGAAAATATTACAATCAACTTATCCATCAAAACCATAAAGTTCTGGTTCAATTTGAACAAAGAGCGGACTTTTACAGGAAAAACAGAAGGTTCAATGAACGCTATCTTATAGCTTTTGGTTTTAAGCTCTGGAAATCTCGATACACCGAAAGATTTGAATTTAGTCTGATGAAAAGAACTGCCAAGTTCAAGGAAAACGTATCGAATCCAAATCTCAAATCTAGGATCTTTCAACAATGGGTTCAACAGTATAATAGTTCGCAGTCAAGGAGTTATGCGCTAAACTCGAAGTGTGATGCGTACCATATGGGAACCAGCCGAACAAGTAAGTTGTTCATGAAGAAATGGATAAAGAAGAGCAGGGAAAAGACTGTAATGATCGAAGAAGCAGAGCAATTCCAAAACTCCATTCTACTTAAAAAGTTTCTTCTTATTTGGTACGATCAATTTATCACTAAGGGCGTATATCTTGGAGAGGTTGCTGATGAATACATTGATAGCAAGGAGTTTCAACAGGTTCAGACTATGCTCAGTCATTGGTCGATGAAGTATCTCAAACAAATCAAAAGAAATCAACAAAGTTGCGAAATCTTCATTGAGAGATGGCAGGGTGTGAAACTCAAATCGGTATTTGAATTATGGGTTTATAAGCTCGAAGAATTGAGGAAGCAAACCATTCGAATGGAGCTAGAAGAACACGATGAATATGACGACACCTTCGAAGAAGCAAACGCTAGCATGATAAGCAACCTGTCACCATTGGCAAATAAATCGCGATCAATGATTCAAATGTCTAACTCCAATAACTCTATCAATAATAACAATTCCAGCTATTTATTCACCCCTTTAAAGCTGCAGTTTAGCAGAACTGTTGTTTATACTCCGAAATCCAAAGTCAGTCCCACAAAACTACAGGAAACAACCCAAAGAATGAAGAGTGAAAGAGTTGAAGCCCTAAGAAAACATTACGGAAAAGCTAGAGGTACGTCAACTCCAAGGAAAACCCCGGACAATGTGATTAAGAAACACACAACCCTTCCCTTGAAGGTCATATCTCCTTCCAAACAAGCCATTCTTTCTTTGAGCACACATCATTCCTCGAAACAGAACACACTAGATCAGCTAAACGAATCCAGATTTGAAAGTTTGTTGCCAAAGCCAAGTCCGAAATCAATGTCTCCAAATATGATTCTGGAATCACAAATTCCGCGACCAGACTTATCTACTAGGAATAATTCCAAGGTAGATGGCAATGGAAATACTACAAGATCGCATTCCAAGTCATATGCTAGCGTGATACCACCAAAAGCTCCAGTCTTTGAACCTTTGAGAGAAAGCTTGGAATTTGGTCGTGAGTATACTTCATCGTCAGACTTGCGTAGTCAATCTTCGAGAACAGTAATTGAGGATGAACAATCGGTGATTGAAAATGCAAAGAAGCTAAGACGGATCACTCCCATAATGTTCCCTACTGAGGACCTTAGTCAACCAAAATTCTCTCCAGTGAAAAAATTAAAAGAGAGACTTCAGGATAAGATTATGACAATTACGGGATCTCCAGATGATGATTACACTTTTTAAATATCTATATTGTAAAATTAAGGATACATGATAATGGTGAGAATTTAAGACCCAATGAAATCATCAATGTAAGCTGAAGAGTTTAATTAAAGTTTATCAGTCTGCCACATGGTTGTATCCGAGTTCTAGATCCTATCAATTCTTTTCGAGGTTATCTATCTCTTCATTGAGAGCAGATTTGATCACCTCTGGGTCAATATCATGAGCACGTCCCTCTTCAAGTCCTAGTTCAAGTTGCCCCACATGTTCATCGCCGCTTTCGATCAAGATTATATCGTCTTTTCCAATTCTTGTATACACATACAAGGAGTCCTCGATTTCAACGAGAGATCGCAAAATATCATGCAATGTTCTTGAATAACCAGCTTTAATTTCAACAAAAACCTTCTTAACAAAGGCGAGTAACTTTTCGGGATCCCTGCTTAAACGAATAACCAAGTTACAAGCTGGAGCCGCATTAACTCTCTTGAAAGTTTTCGATACGTGTATTTGTTTCCAGTTTTTAGGTTCATAGACCAATACCGAATCTTGTGCAGTTGGAACCTCTCCAATCTTTTTCTCTGTAATCAATAATTGAACGCTATTCCAAATTTTCAATAAAGGTTGTTCTCCTTCAGTTTTATCATAGACAACAAACCCATCATGTATTTCACCGAATCTATTGATTCCAGACATCGCAGCGGCAGCATCAATATGGATCAAAACACTTTGATCGACATAGTTGGAATCAATATAGGTGTTGACAAAACTCAAGGCATCTCCTCCCGGGTAATTGTAACTGGAAACGTATCCAAATAATAATGAGAATATGGCACTAAGAGCAACTGTGAAAATGGTGACAACAACGAATACTTTATTCAAGAAACTAAAATTCCACTTACGAGCAATATTCGTGATACCGTTTGCAGCTTGAAGAGTAAAAATTGGAACCACGTAAATGATGAATCTCCATTCTTTGTGAGGCTGGAACGAGATGGCAGCAATGTAGAAGATGGAGGAGAAGAAGAGAATTCTGATGGAATTCTTAGCAGGATGAATTATAATAGGCTCGGTCCATTCAGATTCGGCAACACCTTCTTGACCTGGCTTCACATCCTCATCGACTGGATCACTGAGTAAGCCAGGAATAGCCAACAACAAAATAATTGGAGGTCTGAATAATTGGTAAAGATATTGTTGGAAGTAAGCAGAGTATGGTTCTACTCCCCATTGAGAAGAATTACCTTCCACGATGTTAAACACAAACGACGTGAGTTCAGGCAAAACAGGTTTGTTCCAGAAATACGAGTCGACGGTGAGGGAGAGGATACCTCCGATTATGGATCCCACGGTCAACAAGAAGATGTTGGTGATGACATTAGATTGACCAAAGCCTAATGATGAAACAATGGCAATGATCCCAGCAAAAACACCAACTTCCAATCTGAAAATTATGCCTGTGAATGCCAACCAAGTGATACCTGTATTGTCACCCTCAATGATCTTGCTGAACCCATACAACACGAACGGCAAGGCAACAAAGTTGGGTAAGGTTCTGGTGGAGTAATACAATAAATGGAATTGGGAGATCACCAACACCAGAAACCAAAATCCAAGCAACCCGGAGTGTCTCGATTTCTTGCCACGAAAGTCGAGTTTGTTGACACTTTTTCTCAATTTGATCAAGAGCAACCCATTGGCAATTCCCAAAACACCTCTGACCAAGGCTGCCAAGTTGGATTGGGTTCTTTCAGCCAATAAGTCGTACCCAAAGAGTGTGGTGATGTAGTTCAAGTATTTGACGATTCCAGCTAGAATCAAACTCCCGATGAATGTACGGGGGACAACTCCTGGAAACTGGATGTGGTCATAGTTGTCTAACACGGTCTGGTGGGGGTATATTCCGTAATTCAAGATATCATGAACTGCCTGGAAATTGAACGACTCCTCCACTTTGGTATAGGGAGCAATTGCCAGGTGGTAGGCAATGATAGCAAAGAGTACCGAGTCAAGGTAGACGTAGTACCTGTGCATAGTTAGTAGTGGTAACTAGGGAGTGGGTTCTGGTGGTACTAATAAGAATCAACCAACTCTTTCAATTACTGAATACTTATATAAGTATGAGTGGGTCCTCTCGTGGTGGAAATTGTGATGCTAGTGACGATTGTAGCGAGGACCATACATTAGGGCCGTACATATATAAGGCACACAGTAGAGGAGCGAGGATGGGAACGACCAGTGAAAAGTCACCTGTTGGGGAAGATATGGTCTTGAAAATAGCATGGTTGGAATCAGAAGAGAAAGGGGATTAGGATGGTCTAATTAGTTTTGTCAAAAAGCTTGAATCAACTCAAACAACTGGTCCCTTATGGTACAGCCCCATACTTAATAGTGCTCTCCCTAGTAGCGTACTACCAAACAATTTGTCCCGCGAGTCTCACTAATCCACCTATGACGTCTCACTATCTTTAGTCTAACTTCATCCTAGTCTAACTTCATCCTGGACCATCACCATTCAACTGACAAGACTCTCCAGAAAGCTCATACAATGGACGAGATTCCAGAACTAGTGACAGAACTCCCATCAGGACCATTGCCTATCGATTCCAAAACCACCAACCTCACAAGTAGCACCAGCAAGCTAAGCACATCAACTTCAGCACCAGTAATAGAGGAGCTGGTAGGAAGAAAGATCCCGGTGACAATCATTACAGGATACCTTGGATCAGGAAAATCAACACTTCTCGAATCAATAGCTAAAACTTCCAACAAAAAATTGGCGATTATTCTTAATGAATTTGGAGACTCTTCTGTGATTGAAAAGTCGGTCACCATCAAAGAATCCGACCAGAACGAAGCCATTCAAGAATGGTTGGATCTAGGAAACGGATGTTTGTGCTGTACAGTCAAAGACAACGGAGTACTAGCCATAGAACAATTGGTGGAAAAGTCCAAGGACAGAATAGATCACATTCTCTTGGAAACTACCGGAATAGCTGATCCGGCTCCCATAGCCAAGATGTTTTGGCTTGATGAAGGGTTATCGTCCAATATCTACATCGATGGAGTAGTGACCGTGGTCGACTCTGTTAATATCTTGAAATGTTTGGACGATGTTGGGGGCCATTGGCACCGTGAAAATAATCATCTCAAACAAGCACAAACCTCCAACTTGGACGATTTGTCTGAAGAAGAGATTCAAGAGG
Source organism: Suhomyces sp. yHQL142 (assembly GCA_030582675.1). Classification (NCBI taxonomy): domain Eukaryota; kingdom Fungi; phylum Ascomycota; class Pichiomycetes; order Serinales; family Debaryomycetaceae; genus Suhomyces; species Suhomyces sp. yHQL142. Next base: position 151,313 of record JAJMGU010000031.1, read on the forward strand.
AGTCTGAAAGGTTACAGCAGGGACTTACCACAGCGCACTTACAAATAGCATTAGCGGACACGATTCTAATCAATAAGGTAGATAAACTCGAAAATAAAGATGAAGCAATCAAATTGATTTCTCAACGAATCAGAGGCATTAATACATCTTGTCCGCTCTACAACACTAGTTTTGGAGACATTGAGCTCACTAAAATCTTAGATCTTCACGCCTATGATGGAAACGCAGAAAAGATCCAACAATCACTTTCAGAAATCAAACAAGGCTCGTTCCATGATAGTAGAATTGCAACTGTGTCAATAGAATTTCCATTCCTCAATTCACAGGCAGAGTTTGACCAGGTGGAATTGTTTCTTCAGCATGTACTCTGGGAAAATTCAGTCAATGGAAAAGATGTTGAAATACACAGATTGAAAGGATTATTAGTACAAACAGACACGCAAAATGTTCGGGTTATCCAGGGTGTAAGAGATACATACGACGTCATAGAAGGAGGAAAACTATTGGATGGAGTGGAGAAGAATAAGTTGGTATTCATTGGCAAAAGCTTGGACGAAGAAGGCTTGAAGGTTGAGTTAGCAAGGTACTTAAAATAATAGAGGGACATAGGCGAATTTATGACTTCCTGATACCCACTCGTGATACTTCTAAACTGATTGCAATTCGTGCAAGCTGAGTGGATGAAAAAGCAAGTTTTCGTATATCTTCGTACAATACTGTGTGCTATACAATGCCAGAAAATTCCCTCTAAGAAGATTACCTGGTAAGATACGAATCATCTCCAGAGTATTTTGCAGCTATTATCTCTCTAACCATTTAGTTTCAAATTAGCATCAAAACGATCATAGAACAAGTAGTTACTCAAAAATTCAAACTACTCTGCTTCAGTCAACTCCTGGTCACTTCTTCTTATATTTTCCTTCAACTATCTCTTTCATCTTCATCTTCCTATCTCACATGGACCATCCCCAGATATCATCAATAATGACCTGCACACGACCAAATAAAATTTCTATAGTCTCGACACTTTGAAGAAGCATCACCTAGTGTAGTTCCAGATACGATCACTAAGTTTGGACTTTGAGACGTAAAACAGCTTGAAATGTCGGAAAACGGACCCGGAGCGCCCAAAAATGGCGAAACCCCCGGCACCTTGGAGACAAAACCGGTGGAAAAGGCTCCATTGGTTCCCAAAACCGCTCCTACCAAGAAGCAGTGGTCTAATCCAGCTCTTAGGATGATGGGGATTCCAAAGTTCTCATTCCCGTCTAGGAACTGGATGATCTTCTGGACCGTTCTCTCAGGAATTGGAGGTGGAATTGCGTACGACAAGTACCAGCAGCGTCAAATCAGAACCAAATGGATGGAAGAAGTCAAGGCATTGGGAGAACAAACATACGGAAAGGACAGACTTCCCCGTAAATTGACCATTTACATTGCTCCACCACCTAACGACTTTCTCGAAGAATCTTTCAAGGTTTTTCGTAAGTTTATCAAACCTGTTTTGGTCTCAAGCGCTCTTGACTTTGAAATTTACACAGAGAACAGACAGGGAGATATTCGTATGACAGTTGCTAATAAAATCAGAGAGTTGAGGTTAGACAAGATTGAGGAGGCAAAGAAACAGGAGGAACTATTGAAACAACAGGAATATAATAGATCATGGACAAAATTCTTCAAACAAGACGTTCCCTCATACTTCACATGGAAAAGAAGTTCCAACAGTGAACCCGAACCAGACTTCCTCGTCGCAAGACAGGATCTTTACAAGCCAAAGGATGTTTTGGGGCTTTACCAATTGGTGGACACCTTTGAGCCAAAAAGCGACGACGAATTGAAACTTGATGAGGCCGGTGGAGTAATATGTATCGGTCGTGGTGCATACAAAGAATATATCACAGGTGTCCATGAAGGACTTTTGGGACCATTGGAAAAACCACAGGCATTAATTGATGAAGAAATCAAAATCAAGGAGGATAAAGAAAGACAACGTAAAGAAGATGAGGAAAAGGGGATAACTCCAAATGAAGATGACGATGACGGCCCTGATTCAGAAGGAACCGACCAGAATGGGCAACCAAAAAAGAAAAAGGACCCTGTGACCAAACCATTTATTACTCCGGACCAATACTCACAAGCCCAAGTGGCTCCAGAATTGGACTTGCACAAGGTAGTCACCGATTCAAGAAACAGACCTGTCTTATTTGAGCAGCCAGTGTATGTTTACCCTGTGCCTAATTTGTCAGGGTTCATGAACTTCCCACGTAAGATATACAGGTACTATACCAAGAGATACTTAGCCGATGATTACGGATTAAGATCGACTGCTATTTCATACAATCAAACCAGACCTTTCGAATATAAGGATGCATTCCAGGCTGGGGAGGAAGAATTGGACTGGCCCAAAAAGTGGGTCGACACTGGTAAGTCAAAGAACTCAGAATGGGTTCAAGATTTGGCCGTTGATGAGAGGGTGACTCTGAGAATGAGAGTGTATGACCATTTGGTCGAAAAGAAGTAGATTGTACATAGTTGTAAATAAATTACCGATTACAAAAAGAAGTAGATACCGATGAGAGCTACTGATAACTCTATATTTATTTTCTCTTCCACAATGTATAATTGTATGTAAAGTTGCCCTCCACAATGTCGTCTTCAAGTTCTATATCTCCCACAAATTGTTGAAGCTCCAGCTTCGGTTGTTTGACCCATTCTGAACTCTCATCAAATAGTGGAAATCCTAAGAACGTATCTGTAGCTACATCATCCTTGGCCTCTATCTCAGTCAATAGAAGGTGTGAAACCTTTGAATCTTTAACCAACTCGTTGTAGATTTCCGCACCACCGATAATGAATATGCGTTCGACTTGCTTTGCAATGGAGAGGCCATATGTTCGAAGTTGTTCCAAAGAACTATCAATGGAATTTGCATGGATCACTCCGTTTTCCAATGTTTCGTTGGTAAAATTTCGTGATAATACAACGTTTATCCTGTCAGGAAGAGGACGAAATTTTGGTGGAATAGATTCCCATGTTCTGCGACCCATCACCACAGCATTTATACCTGTATTGCTGGATTTTGATGTGACCTGTTTGAAATATCTGATCTCTTTTCTGAGTCTCCAGGGCATTTTTCCTTGGAATCCAATTCCGCCATTGGGCTTGAGTGCTGCCACTATTATAGCTACTGTTGGCTTTGTCAATTCGGGCATTTCAATGGGCTATAGGTCTTTAGCTTGAAATATCGTACCAACATAGAAGATAAACGAACTAACAAACCTTTACGACTAAATAGATTCATATTGAATCACATCACATGATCAAGACCACCTGATTCTATCGCGTCGCGTCGCGGTTGTCTTCTCAATGTTTAGGTTTGTATACCGGAGACTGCAAAAACATGACCATGTACACGCCCCTCTTTTGCAACTAATTTCAAAAGATTAACACATATACTAAAAAACTAAAATACACAACACGAATAAGTCAAGTGTAGAAAAAAACAAAAATGATTAGTAAAACAAAGGTATCTGAAACTGAGACCAACACAGGTTTTTGCACCACGAAATCAAGGCTCCAGGGTAAAGTCTGTAGAAGGTCTGTTGAATCGAAAAAGAAAGTCGACATTCGTTAAAGTTTGAGAATCCTGTAACCATACAGGCGTAATGTACAAAAGAAAGAGGAGGAGATTTGGACAGCATTGCAAAAGAGGCAACGTTTGCGATGTAGTTCTCATCTCAGGTAAGAAAAGTAGACAGGATTATTTGGTTGCCTTCTTAGGAGCAGCCTTCTTGACAGGAGCTTTCTTTGTGGCAGCAGCCTTTTTGGCAGCTGGCTTGGTGACCTTCTTAGGGGCAGCCTTCTTAGCAGCAGGAGCCTTTTTGGCAACAGTCTTTGGTTTGGCAGCAGTCTTTGGCTTGGCAGCAGTCTTTTTGGCAGCAGCCTTTGGAGCAGCCTTAGAAGCAGCCTTTGGAGCGGCCTTCTTTGGGGCAGCCTTCTTTGGGGCAACCTTTGGCTTGGTGACCTTGGCGGCCTTTGGCTTGGTGACCTTAGCAGCCTTTGGCTTTGGGGCGGCCTTGGCGACCTTTGGCTTTGGAGCGGCCTTTGGAGCAACGATTGGCTTTTCCTTCTTGGCCAACTTGACAGGACCAGAAGGTCCCTTAGGTTGTAAGAAATCAGCAGCCTCCACACCCTTTCTCAAGGCGGTGTTGAAGAGGGCGTCGAAGTTGGCAGCACTGAGCTTGTAGTTGGATTGAACGTACTTCTTAAGAGCTTGACGACTAGAGGGGGATGTTAGTATAGGGGATAGGGAAAAAATCGGTGCGGGGCGAAACAATAATTTGGGGGCCATTTGGTGATTATTGCTGGAGACACATCAACGAGGGAGCATCAATACATACGAAGAACCGTTTCTTTCCTTTAAGGTGATGATAGCAGACTTGATCATATCTATGTGGTTAGTATTGAAGTTTGAACGAGAGTCCAGGCACCAAAATTGAGCGATTGTTGGAGGACAAATATTTGCATCTCAACTTATCCTTGAACACAACGAAGCATATGGACAACAGTCGATTCTGGTGCTAATGATACGGGGAAAAACATCAGTACATACCCTTGTAGGTGACCTTGGAGGGACCGACAGCAGCGGTCTTGACAGATTTAGATTTAGGAGCCATTGGAGATGTTTTGAAGGAAGAGAGTATAAAGATAGTGACCTCTTTTCTCAAATTTGTGGGAGCGCATTCACAACAAATAAATATCAAAACAAAACAGACGCCAATGATGGGAGACTCTGGGTGGGTGAGGGTGCGCGAATATGTACGCAGGATTGGGCGTAGTGAAACGGAGGGAGACAAGAGGAAGCAAGTGGTAGGATATTTGGAAGGAAGATAGTGGAGAGGCGGAGAGAGAATGAATTGTTCTTGGTCGTAGAAAGACAATGTCAAAGAGACTATACTTGGTGGTTCCACTTAACATTATGTTAATAGAACTGGTCTATAAATGGGTCTCTCCCAATCGTAATCTAGTCTACTAATCATACTTAATTCTGGCATCGACATGGGATACTTGATTGGTCTTGATCACAATCTCGTAAATTTTTCTTGACTTCACTCTAGACTACAGAGATATCCGGGCGTCTATTGGAGAATACTCACCCCCAGCGTATTTGATTGCGAATACTCGTGTTCTATTGGCCCATTCATCGCTGTCGAATTGCACAACCTTACTGATGGTTCCCACCTTGAAGGGTTCATGCAGGGAGCCAAAATTTTGATAAAAGGATAGTAGTCCTCTTTACAATAGGTTCTGTTGGGCATCTGCCTACGAGGCTATGTTTCATGGTTCCAGATCAATATTTAGTTAAGCTCAACTCCACTTTGTGGCTAATACTTGACTTCTTTATGCTCACCAAATCAATTCGAAAGAATATTATTCGCAGCCACTAGGTGATGAGTATGGAAGAGATTTCATACAAAAGATAAAAATTTGGTTGCTGTATGTTGGATCAATATTCAGTGACATATCATACTTTGTCGATATTAAATCTCTATATACTAACTTAACCTTATCTGAAATGAATGTGGTTCACCTAATGTTGGTGTATCATCCAATGCTTTATGAATATTCATACAAGGGTCATGGCAAACTCATATTTAATGTCCAATGCCCCTGATCAGTTCTATAAACAAGGTATCACACCTGTATCCTTGAAGTTTTTGTTCTATTTTGGTGCATTTGATACTCATATGCCCAATTTTTACTGTCTCTCTTCTCTTCCATGTTGCTCCGTATGTTTGTAAATCATGGACAGACTTCTTGTTCTAGCCATTGCTCGTATCCATCCTTCTCATAAACGTATCTTCTGTCTTTGTCCAACTCCACCAAATCGACGTGGTCGATGAACATGGCCACAGCTGCAAAGTTCTTTAAACCATCTTCTTCTTTCTTACCATCCACGCCTCTACCGATCAGATCGATCTTCTTTCTGTGTTCATCGGACATTGGAGTCAAAGGAGGAGGTTTTCTAAATGATTTTTTGAGCAATTTTGAGAGCGAGTCCCAAAGTCTCCGGACTTCGGACTGCCATTCTTCGTGAGTAGGTGGTTGGAACTGGAGCATACTAAGGTTTGTGTAGGACAATTCATGACTTGACAGCGCAAATTGTTTGTGTATGGCAGGAGAGCACACACTGGCAGTGACTGGGGTGCTCTGGGGAGAAGTAGGAGTGTTCCCGTTTTCATCACCTCTGGGACTTATTGGATGAGTAGGATCCCAATTTATCACCGGAGTATGTTCACTATCAAAGATCCTGGCTCTTCCTCTGAACCTGAACTGTTTCTTTATTTTAGGGAACCAGAACACCGCCTCAAACCGGTCGTCCTGGATCAACTCAGAGTATTTGGGCATTCTTTTGTCGGTGGTGAATGTCAACACGTTGGTGGTCTTGTCATCGAAGAGGAAGCCTCGGAAGATCAAGGTTCTGTTCTTGGGGAACCCCGTGGACGAGTCGATGGTCGCAAGCTGGAAAGTGGTGAATGGAGGTTGGTTTTCACTGGCAATGAGTTCACTCTGAACTGCCTGGGCAAACGTAGGCACCCATGGTGCCATATGATTCATCTGATGCATTAGGGAAAGCTTGGGGGTGGTGGTGGAGGAGAGCTTCCGCTTAAGTGATGGGAACAACACTTTTCGATGTAGGGGATCAAAGAACAAGTTGAATGCTAGTAATTTAAATTAAACGTCGGGTGACCTTTATCCTTTTCGTGTTATGCTCTGGTGACACTTAGATGGTCCACGTTTATGGGCTTTTTGTGTTCCAAGCACTAATTTTCGGTAGCCAGTGGGGAGAGAATTGATGGCGAGAAGGAATGGACTACCGGGAG